>BQKZ01001149.1:61834-83015 GCA_036244855.1 Temnopleurus reevesii | reverse complement strand
CACTCATGAACATCAGATAGTATCATTCTCCCTCGGGCCGTTGGCCCTCGGGAGTATGTTACTATCCGATGATCATTCGTGCGAATAGTTTTAACCAGAACCTCGAGAGTCATTGTATATTTCTATACTACTACTGCTACTTCTTCTACGACTACTAGTATTTTTGTTATAGTTATTATCAATATTACTATTATTATTGTTATTATACTTATTATCATTAGTTATTCAAGCACAGCAAATATGACATACGTTTATTTACATCACGTTGTTTATCCATCATAATGATATTGTTGACGAAATCTCACGATAGATTTGTTCTGACATAAAATTTCTGTATCATCTCCACGGGAAGATGCTTGCAAAAGCGTGTTTTCTTCTAGCCGCCATTTGCGTTCGGATGAGTGGCGAAGGAAGAATCTGCAAATCGCACTATAAGATAAATTCTTAGGTTGCTATCTCCGAGAGTCGAATCGTATGACTCGTTACTATTCGGGCTTTCGTACTTTCGGAACGTGGAATGCTGGATAGTGACATATACGGTCTTCGGGTGCGTGTCCACTACTAACAACAGGCCCCTTTAAAACTAATGTGTACAAATAAAGATAGAAACCTTGACGGTTAGATTAATTAGTTGCTAAATATTGTACTTTTTCGGGATACATACAGCGTACCTATCACCGATAGCTTGTTTTAGCGCTGCTTAATATGAATCCATGCCAGATGGTATAAATATTATGTATATATATGTAGATATAAGTTTATTTATTATCAAAAGTTTTACTATTTATATCGTGTATATATTCAAAGTGTATTATGTAATCTATCGATTTGCCAAGTTTAAATTATCGCATTTTATCAGAACCTAATGCGATTCATTATGTATTTGAATCAGTTTGCATTTCAAATCTTATTCACAAAAGTCATGTACGCTCTGTATTGTGGTCGGTATGCTTTATTGAGGGAAAAAAAACTTCTGTGCGTTTATTTTAACTATTGTTTGGTGCAAATTTAAACCTGTATGACTGAAATTTCGTCGTCGGTTTGAAAATTTTCATCACCAAGTATGTGGACAATATAGTGCTCAGTATTGGAGGAGTTTTACCTCAATTATTTCCACAATCAAAAGGCCCTTTCACACCTTTACGTTGCAGCCAGCGTCGGTCCAGCGTTTTTAGAAGTTAAAAAAACGCTCCCCTCGCGTACCGTATACGTGGAACAGACGGTGGACTGACGTTCAGCTTGCGCTGAAAAGGCATACATCGAACGTCAGTCCACCGTATGACCTGAATGTTAGTGCGTCCAGGGAGCGTTCGTAATACTGGGCCAACGTCGACTAAAATCGCAAAGGTGAGAGTCGGCCATAAGCAAAATCAACCGGCCAACATGCTGGTCCGAAAAAGGATTGAAATTGAAAGTTACTAATTTAAAATAATTGTATTCATGCATACAATCTGGTATAAAATGACACACAAAAGGGTTGTTTATAACAGCGTTCATTTAGTTCCAGAATTGAAATCCTATTGCGGCAACTATATTGGGATTTATTTTTATTTTAATTCAGGATCGGTACCATTTTACTGTGCCAGGTACCCACGCTCAACCTGAATTTCCTAGCAATTGTAATCCAACTAATGCAGACAAGATATTGGGCCGGCCTATCATTGCCTTGGAATGAAGGAAATGTGAAAATATGAAAAAAGACTAAATTCTAAAGGACAAAATGTCTCTGATTACGTTCCTGTGGAGTAAAGTGGTTAAATGTTTTCAGATCGGTAAATGTCACAATTTAGAAGATTCATTATGGGCTCATGTAAAATGGATTATACCGAAATACATTTGGCATTTTGCATCGTTTTCGTTCAATTATCGTAGTCTTTGGTGAAATATGACGAATTCAATTTAAAAAAAAATGTTTTAGAATGTCCTGTTCTTCAATTGGACTTTCCCTGCATAAAAACAGCATATGTTTTAGTGATAAACGGGTTAACGTATAACATAATCAATTTCCTCTGTTGGATAAACTACGCCTCATGACCTTTGCCCTTTATTCTTTTTTCCAAAAACATTTTGTATGGAAAATACATTTATTGAAATTTCATTCCCGCACCTAAAACACCTAAAAACATCAATTTGAGGATGTGCTTGGCTCACGCTAGCATGCATTGAGCGAACGCTGAACGAATTCAGCATTAGCCGAACTACTCCCCTGTTTTTGCTACACTGAATTTGCACTGGGTTTCTTATGGGGTCTACGCCTGAAATGATATCTAGATTGGTGGAATCTGAGGACCTTTTATCGTATCTTTAAATGTCCAAGATTATTCACTGTGGGCAGAATGGACAAAGGGTATATTTAAAAGAGTAAATAACTGCAATTCAAGCCTTCTTAGTAGCTTTATGTACACAAATGAAATTTACACCCTCTTATTCTGCTGAGAAAGCACCTCTTCACTGAATGAACAAGAACCAACAATCTTTTGTGTGCATATAGATACTGTGAGTGCTTGAATGGAAATTGCTTATTTTGTATCTTTATTTATCCCTACTGCTCACAGTGAATGTAGAACCCTTTGAAAACACCTCCTTTTCTAAGTGTGCACTTATTTGTAACGTAGACGCACGGCTAATCGAGAAATATAGGCACCCGTTTTTTGTGTGTGTTTTTTTTTTGGGGGGGGGGGTTAAATTATTTACTGTGTATACATTGAATTTGGCTCTTGTATAAATGCGACTTTGAATTATATTCGTTATTTTATATCTGGTTGCCAATTGTAGTAGTTTTAGTGTTTCTGCAGCACGATCCAATGGTATCGTATTGTAATTTCTACGTCTATCATGTAAGAAAAAAAAGTATATATTTTCTATCAATATCGATCTGTTTATTGATAATGCCTACTAGAAGTGTGCGTTACTATTTGATAATAAATGTGATCTATGTTTTCTTATATCATTGTCTGATGTGAACTCTGTCGTGTGTGATCTTTAATTCTAAAAAAGTGTACAATTTATATCATTAGACCACCACAGAATATTCAGAAAAGGCGATGTAATTCATTTCCGTAAACAAAGTCGAACGCCAATTCAATGACCTTTGTTTTTTATATCGGAACCGGCATGTTATGTCCGCAGAGTTCAGTACATGACGTACTGATCTATTGTCAAATTACGTACTTAATTTTACGGAAATACATTACATAGTTTTAATCTCGCCTTTCAACTAGAGGGTCGTAGGTTCGAATCCAACCCATAGCACTAATTTCCTTGAGCAAGAAATTTATCCACAAAGCTGCACTCTACCCAGGTGTGTTTGGGGACCGGTAGGAGACAGCAGCACATTATCTGATATGATATGAGCACCTATTTAGCTGTCTTGATGCTAGGCTTGAATTGCCATCCAGTGACCGGGTAATAATATCGGAAGCGCTTTGACCAGTCAAAACTGACCGAAAAGGCGCTATATAAATCCGCAATATTATTATTATTATTATCATTATCAAAACAAATGGAAATCATAACATAACTGAAAGCCTATATAAGTCTAGTCGGAGCCGTTTGGACTACATCTTGATATAGCATAAACTTCGACCAACTAATGATTGACTTACATTTTGCTAGCCGAGTGGCCAGCTCAATGTTAGCTGGACATACTGCACTAACATAAAGCTAGTTACATAATGTTCGTCACTCACTATGCTTGACTAAGTTCCGTTAGTCCATTTTATCAATCCAGCACCTTACCAACATGACCAAGGAGTGCAGTCGTAGGGGTTGATCGACTGCAGCTCCCCCACTTTTTTCAGTCAATAAGTGCAAGACAATGGAAGTGTGTCAATTACATTGCCCCCCCCCCCCCCAACACCACCACATTTCTTTTAACGTACAAAAGATTACAAGGGGAACTTCACCCCCATATTCATATGGTCTTAATGGATGGAGAAAATACAATGATAAACGGTAAAAATTTGAGCAAGATCCGACAATCCATTCAAAAGTTATGAATTTTCAAAGTTTTGATTTTCACCCCTCATGGGCACAGAATTTCACATTTTTTTCTCTTTCTATAGTAATAGACAAAGATATACTCCTCTCTTCAAATAGAATATGATTACGATAATAATATTGACTCTGCATGTATTGTGGGGATTAATCTTGTTCATTCCTTATCTATTATATAAAGATGATTAACGATAATCAAATTCTCCGTTTCAACTGCATTATTTTGATGATTGTAATACGTGAAATAATAATATTAATACTCACTTTTTGATAAAAGTAAACAATAATGCATTTGCTATAACATCGTTATGCTCACATATATATTTTGCCACAGACTGTGAAATGTGTTAATGCATATCATTCCTCATATATCACTGTACACCCTCTGTGCGTAGATGTGTGAGAGATATATTGAATAACGGAAATGTGAGACGGGGAAGGTAACACCATCCATGGTAACACAGTGCTGTGAGCGGAAGGGACAAAATAATTTGATGAATTAAATGACATCCAAACATCCAAACTAGTTATAAGCAGAAAAAAATCTTTCCTCTTATTCTGTGTACATGTCGAACATGCCTCACATGTTCAGTGAATAAAGATTGAAGATATTTATTTTATTTCATCAAATCCGTTGTCCAGTCTGCTTCACAGTGAGAGTCAGGGCCCAGTCACATAGGACCCCGGAAGCAACACGATTGAACACGACTCTGTGTAAGTTCACATATAACTGCCTGCGAACAAAGAGTCGTGTTGCTTCCGGGGTCCTAGTGACCGGGGCTTAAGGTTAGGTGCAGAGTTAAAGAGAAATGCATGAGAAATCCGCGGGGAATACGCTTGACTGACCTTCAATTTTTTTTAGCTTGTTCTGAAATACACACTTTAATAAAAACACATGTCCTCTCTGAATTGCGACAGTAAAATCAATTCAAAACACCGATCATAAATTGGCCATATTTAAGCTCAAGTTCAAAACGTTGTGAAACTTTTGTACACTCCCATGCCATATATATTGTAACATAGACCCATTCTTGATTCATTCAAGACACACGTATCAATCAAGTTTATGCACTGGCCATAAGAAGAAAAATGTTATAAAATATCTCAGAATTATTTTCTGTAGTCAAGATCGATAATTGTTTGGAATTATATTGCTCATTCTCAAAACCTAATAGCCAATACACGATGTGCCATAAAATCATTTAAAAAACATGCCCTGAAGGAACTGAGAGTGACGTCTTCTACTAAGGTTGTCTATTATATTTGCATTATAAGGGGTATATATTTTGACACTTTTGTTAGTAGAAGTATTCAACAAGTCATGGAATATGTTCAATTTGAAGAAAGTGAAAACAATTTTGCGAGAAACCGTTGACTAATCTGTAAGTCGAAACTTTGCAATTTCCTACCTTTGTCGTCTTTGGTCTTTGGTACCTAAGGCATAACTCAATTCAGAATTGTTTTACCCTACATAATTTACGAACCGTGTATGACACGTTAATTGCAACAATTTATATTTGTTATTTTTTTACATTTAAGGAAAAATAAGAAAAAATACTACAACTAAATCAATGGAAACGAACGTAATTTTGCTATGTTGCAATACTTGTGGCACGGGAGGGTAGATAGATAGATAGAGAGACAGAGAGGCAGAGAGAGAGAAGGAAAGAGAGAGAGGGGAATAGCGTGTGTGTGTGAGAGAGATGTGAGAGAGAGGGGGAGAGAGGGGGGGGGGAGAGAGAGTGAGAGAGAGAGGGAGAAAGAGAAAGAGAGAGAGGGGGAGAGAGAGAGTTGGATCAAATATGAGATGAAATTTGCAAGAAAGATAAAAAGTTTTTTTGAACACGACGACGAGTACACGAGACCGTATTGTCCATGTATTTCATTAAATTGGTAATAATAGAAACAAGAGGGGATATCAAACTTAGAGCATTTTTGGGATTTCTCGGTGTCACAAATTTCATACTTACATCTTCTTAATACTATGAAAAGTATAATTACGGGACAATAGCAACATATGTAATTTTCAGAAAGGGTCATATTCTTGCCATTTTCAGGCCGTGCTTGACTGTAATTTAAATTCTTGATATAATGACAATGTGTATGAAAATAATCACTGGAAAATGAAACGAAATCGTGAACTAGGTAATCATCCAAGTTTAATGATGCATACGTGAAAACCATATTTCATACTTATTCATCAGATCTGTTAAAAGATACATGGTATCCATTATCCTAATTTAGATAAAAGTATATCATAATCGGAGAAAGTAATCTGAGATACAGAACAGTGGTTTGACGTACTCCACGAAAATGACGAAAACCATTCTAGAAATGGACTTGTGAGACCAATCAAGGCGTTTCATCATACAAGTCCATGATATGTGAGAAGTTGAAGGATTTGAATGGGTGGGAGGTTGCTCGGGAAAAGGGTATCTCAATAACCTAAAATCGAGCATCTATGATGTCATTGGGCAGAGGCCAGTGCCCCGCCTACAGGTATACGTATGTAGACACATCAAATAAAAAGAAAATTTCGTCATAAGGGTGTTCGAATATCTTTTCCTTGCATTTACCAGCTAAACTGCCCAGAATTGAACCGCCCGGATCAACCCGTTATTTTCAACGCCTATTGTATCCATTTTTGTGGAATTATAATTATATTTTTTTTACCATAAATCGAACGAAAGTCGAATGAAATATGAGACAACTCCCGAGGTAGCTATCAATGAAGACAGACAAGATGATAAGTTATCGATAGCCACAGCGGGGCAGCTATGACCCTTTCGTGCAACTGACCCCAGAATGTTCTGGTAATATTTGGCAACATCACAAAAGTGTTCGAACAACACCAATAATGAATTAAATTGATTCAACTCTGATAATGAAACGGAAAGGAAAGGCGTTACTCTCAATACATGGATAGATTAATGATGCTTGTGTTTCGACTATCATCTGCCCTCCCCTGTACTGGCCCTCCCATTACAAAAGGAAGTAATCACACAAATTTTTAAAATGCACTTTTTTGCATAAACATACTCCTAACAACATTATCTAACATCTTAATAAAAGTTTCTCTGAAAAGAACTTTCAAAAAGTTGAAAAGAATTGGTCACAACAAGTTGCAGCTTGACAGTTTGTACACAAAACATATATAGGCCCATTTTTGAGATACCATTACAAAAAGAATGTCTGTTTGTTTTATTTGTTTTTTTTTGTTACTGTTCAGACTTTGTAGGGATACCAAATTTGTCATACGGTACATGCTGACTCGACACATCATACAATGACACGAATTGAATTGTTTTAATCAGAAAAGATATCTGTTGATAGTTTCAATTGTTTCCCCGGGCAGTTCACGGTTTGAGAAATTAAAACAAAATTAACATTCGATAATTGTTCGTGCTGCCGTTCTCCTAAGTCATTTCTCACATTTGCGCTGTTAATACAAATCTTAATCTACATCTTGGCGAAGAAAAATAGCAAACTCCAGTAGAAAATAGCTTCCCGTTGTACGAATGATATGTAATCAATCAAATCTAATATCTCGAGATTCATTAAGTCCCCCAGTCTATCTTTGAATGAGGAGCTGGAGACATTAATCACTTGTAAGTATTTCACATGATGAGATGAGAGTATGGCGGGTTTGTTAAGAGTACCTAAGGACCCTCTTCGGTTCGCTACCATTATGGCGACCAGCTGTGCGGTAAGTACCATTCAATAAGTTACGGAGTATCCGGTCATGGTGGCTCCAGAACTGAAGATTTCCTGACCCGAAAGGTATTGAGAGGGAAATCCTACCTAATCCTAATAAACTTTGTAATTTCCAGTTGTCAATGGGTTCCAGTTATCAATGGGTAAAGTAATTCTTGGAATCCAAGGAGAGATAAAAGCACATAAAAAGCTGCTCTCATTACCTCTTCCCATTTATTTCTCCCTTCAGTCATAGAGATACAAACAGCAGTATCTCTATGCTTCATTGTACACGTTCTTCTTTTTAATAGCCGAACATCGACATAAAACATGCATATCCAACATATACGCAGCAGTGTGAGCACAATAGACACAAATTTTGACAAAGTAAACAACGTCATTCAAGCCTTCACAATAGTTTCATATATACTTTAAACCGACGTTAAATTCGTGTAGTTTGCATGTAAGCAAAAGTCCTCCCTTCTAAATAAAAAAAATGGGGAACTGTTTACTCCCAAATAACACACACACAAAATAACACACACATACAATGATATTTTGATGATCATAATGAATTGAAAAAAAAAATTACGAGAAAGTTTTTGTATTAAGATTTTTAGCTCATGTGCTTAATTAAAATCACAATTCATTGTAAACGCATTATTGAGACGGAATATTTTGATGATCATAATGAATTGAAAAAAAAATTACGAGAAAGTTTTTGTATTAAGATTTTTAGCTCATGTGCTTAATTAAAATCACAATTCACAATGCCGCAACATACCTATGCAGAAACGTGTAATGACGCGATGACAAACATATTACATAACTGCATACTCAAATTAAGTACAAGCGTGTTATGATATCAAATGTATTTTTAAATCCATGTAGTTTGCTAAAGCAAAAACCGTAACACATTGTGACTCTGTTTGATTAAGAGATAATACGAACATTCTTTTTAAAGTGATGCAGATCCGTGGTGATAATTGGTGACACGGGGTCGATTGCATGAAGGGGTCGTAGATTTTAAGTCGTGTTTATAGCTCCATGTATGACTTTATCAATGTTTCGATACATCTATGTTAAAGGTTCCGTCTCAACAATGCGTTTACAATGAAATTCTTTACAGTGTTTATAACATTTTGAGAGACGTCCCGTGAACGCAGAAACACGGATGACAAACTTAGATAATTCTTACTTGTACACACACGTAGAGCTTCAAGCAAATATCTCTAACGTCGGTCTAGCGACTCTGTATTTTTATGTTCAAGGTGAGTCTTTCACATTTTACGTTAGAAATACAGACAAACATGGAAAAAGCGTGACAGAGCCTTATAGGACTAAGTAAAATATTCAAATTCATATATAACGTGTGCCTATTAGTAGCATTAATTGAATTTTTCTGACGCTCCATAATAATGATAATAATAAACACGTTGCTTATATAGCGCATATCACTGCCATTGCGTCTCTATGCGCTTAAACATGGACATAGAAAGACGCATGAGAGACGTGCAATATCGTTAAAAGTTTGTTTTTGCACTCGATATTTGCTCATTCTAGCGTCATACAAAAGTGTTTCCTGAGCAAAGGGAGGGACAAATGAATTCAATCAAGAGAGAATGCACCTCCTCCCCCCCCCCAAAAAAAAAATAAATAAAAAAAATCAACTATTTAAATATATGAGAAATAATTGGGGAAAAAACATAAATAAAAATGACCCGAATAAAGACATTTTACTCATTTGCCTTTTGTTGTAAATCGCTCTTCGAGACGCAAATATTAGGACTGATGATAAAGTATCTGGCAATAATAGTTATGATAATAATGATAATTATAATATGTTTTGTTTACCAAGGGTAATTACATCAGTTCATGTACTTAATGGTCCATGCATACTGGAATGATTACCCAAGTATGTGATTGCACCTTTAAATTAGTGTCAGAAGAAGTTAAGACGTCTAAGCTTAAAGAGGATAGCTGAGAAATCGGTCCGGATAATGATTGAGTATCTATGGTGCCTCCAGCTTTCTTCATCTATTCCAATATTTGCCTCTGTCTATGACATCACTGTTCTTCTACTGTTACATTTATTTAAACGCTTATATCGATTTGAAAAAGGTGAGTCCATACGTCTTGGACATTACGGAAGATTAGCTTTCATTGTCCGTATCCAGTCGAATCCCGGTCTCTTTCTTCTTCTCTCCTTTTGTTCGAGTCGCACCGTTTGATTCCAACTCAGGTGAAGATGATGTTGTTTTAATGATGATGATTATGGTGGTGGTGGGATGGTGATTTTTAATAATGTTGACCATCGAGTTTTTAATGTGTATGCATTTCCGTAGTGCTGGTACTAGTTTTCATCATTTTATATTTTGTGTCAAAAGAATAAAATGGATTTTGAAGCTTTCGTTTGAAAAAAGGGTACATTTTGTCAAAGAATTTCTTGAAGTTATATATTTTCGGATCAGTAACAATGTTGTCTCTCAGATTGAACTGACATAGCCACTACATAGATGAATGATGGCGTTGATTTATTTTGCATATATTTTAATGTTTATTTTATTTTTGTTTAGCGTGCGACAGAAAATCTAGTTATACAACACAAACACAATTGTTTTTGGAAGCTCTCACCATCTCCCCATCTGTATCTCTCTCTCGCTCCCCCCCCCCTCTCTCTCTCTCTCTCTCTCTCTCTCTCGCTCTCCCTCCCCTCCCCCTCCCCGTCTCCCTCCTCTCCATCTCGTTTTTTCCCTCTCTCCCTTCTCTCCCCTCCAGTTCGCTCTCTCCTTTTCTCTCCATATCTCTCTATCTATTCTTCTAACGATGTGTTTAGCTATTCTTTTCATTTGTACGATATATTTATAGAACACTATTCTATATTTATTTCAGTCGCTCCTCTTGATTTCATCTGTCGCTCTATTTCCACCATTTTCTTATGATCAGCTTCTCCAAATCGTCCAACAAGTGAATATTCTATTAAATTTAAATGAACACTATTTGTTCAACCATGAATCAATTCACTTGAAAATGTAGAAAAGGGTTTTTAAGAGGAAATTAATAAGTACCATGCTGCATGTTTTACACATATTTACGTGCCGGTTATTACAACGGTGGAATTATTTTCAAGAGCTCTATTAGACGTTATGTTACATTCGATAATTTTTGGCACAACGAAACTTTGATGGGGTTCGCACATTCATGTAGTTACTGAAACTTGAAGGTAATGAAACTACGATAGAAAAAGACAGCTCTCACTGACGACCCGGCGATAACTCGAACACATGATCGCGAGCTTACCCTAATGTGCTGCTGTGTGTTACTTTTATTTGCGTGCTTAAGCGGCGCCCATTAAAGATACATTCTGGTATTTGTTAAAAAAAATAAAATAAATGTTCACAGAATCGCACAAAATGTGAGAAGAATGTTCAGAACTATGAATAAAAAACATGTGCCAAAGTGATTTGCAAGAAAATGTATAATGGCAGAGAAATGTGCAAATAAAGGGTCAAAATTGGGCCATGTCGGGCCGACAGATTTTATACCAGTCTCACGCGTTGCTTCCTGTGTTTGCTGCAGTGGACAGAGCACGTGGAGAATGACATAATTTCGCTTTTAACCGGTTTGAGGTTATCATATTAGTTTTCCCTTGTCTACACAAGTCACGTTGTGCTTTGTTTGTAACATAGGATTATTTTAATCATTCATTTTTCCAAATTGAAGTTCTTTGCAAGTACTCGATATTCGCTTTAAACAAAAAAAAAAAACAAGCGTGTTCTGGAGAGTGCCGTAGTTAACAAAACTTTGACGAAACCAATAAAGATATTGTGGTTTGGTCGGGATTTTCAGACCTTAAACGTAAAAGCCCCGGTCACATAGGACCCCGGAAGAAACACGATTCACCCCGACTCTTTGTTAATTCACAGTTAACTGCCTCAGAACAACCAGTCGGGGTGAATCGTGTTTCTTCCGGGGTCCTTTATGACCGGGGCTATAGGTCAGTTTTGGGAGCGACGGCGCTTCAGATATTCAACTACTTTGTGAGCAAATCATTTTCATTAGAGCATGATCAAAGTTTGTTCGGAAAAAAAATCAAACAAGAAATTGCTTAATAATCGCGAAACAAAAATGATGACAAGCGTTACTTTCTTCAATGAATGCTACTTTGCTCTCCGCACACATTACAACCGGATGCTCCGTTCATTTTGGTCGTGTCGGCTTGTGGTGATTCATCTTGCGCTCCGTAGGAATAGCTTTTTTTTTCTTTTCAAACTAGAATAAATCAGAATACGTCACAGTCACAATAATTCTTACACAGTTGTATTTGTGCATGTAAAGCAATTTGTGAATACATAAGCTCACTTCACATCAATATCTGCATCTTAACTATTACTAATCTATACCTTTTAGGTTTCGTCTTAGTTTCGAAAACTACGAGCGTTTACACCAAACGAAACAGGGTTTCGGCTCCCAATATGAACCCCACGGTATACTTATTTGATGGGCATGTGACATTGCAATGATTATCTGTAATTCTGTTCAAATTGAAAGTTTGAACGACATTCTTCCTGGTATGTTTGAATTCGCTTTTATTGGATGTAATGCATTCGAACTTGAAGCTTTTCATCAAGGTTACCGCCTGTCGAAGTGCTTCTTTTAAAATAACCTAGAAATTAAATCGGATAGATCTAATCAAAGTAGGAAATCCGTTTATTTTGACCTGTTTATGCTAAGCCCATGTTATAAAGACCCAGTCTCACAGTTGCGTTCATAACCTAGGTTTGCCCAGAGTATGTGAAATTTTAAGTATAACCCTGAAGGGCAGGAATCAGGGAAGTCACTTGACTGATGTTGAAATCATTCAGCTTGGGCTCGTTAGCAAAGTGTCCCCCATACGCCCTTTTACTATTTGAGATATACATAGAGTTAAAAGAGGGATATTTCATCATGTATGTTGAGAGATTAGTCACTTGGTCTAAGGAGTGAATATTTTTAGTCTAAAATTACCGATATACATGATATAGTTTTCAACTTATTCGCGTGGGCAGTAATGAGGGAATTTTGCTCTTTTTCGATTTGAATAATGCTCACTTTCACTATAAGATCAGTTATCCCTCATCCTTTTATCGAGTTGTATGATTGGCAATTACTTTTGGAGTGAAAGCAGCCAATGTTCCAATAAAAAATTATTGATATTCAATACGGAAAATGCATTCGCCTTTTTCTCATTCGGATAAAATTGGATCATTATTCTTTTTAGGGTTGAAACTTTCACTCCTTTAATGGAATATTCATCCTTGAAATGCTTTTGGGACGAAATGGCGACAGCTAAACACAGGGTGATAATGATACAAGAGCGCTTTGAGCANTATCATTCTTATTATTATTATTACTATTATTATTACCATTATTATTATCATTATTATTATTATTATTACCATTATTATTATTTTTTTGTATTATTATCATCATTATTATTATCAACAATGATTGATGAATTCGTTCGGTCATATTTAAATATCAAGCATCCATTGACTACAAGATCAAAAGTCTGACTGACTCCTCACGATGTTTCAGAAGTCATGGTAAAATGGATAAGAGCATCCTTGAAGATGTGGTTGATTGCGTTCATCAGGGAGGAAGACTTGGTCGGTGCTGGCTTTGATTCTTCTTCTTCTTCATTATCATTAATATTATTATTATCATCATCATCATCATCATTATTATTATTGTTATTATTATTATCATCATCATCATCATCATCATTATTATCATTATCATTATTATTATTAGTATTATTATTATTAAATATTATCATAATAAAAAATATATGATGAATTATTTCGGTTACATTTAGACAGTGGACATTAGGTTGACTATAAGAGCAAAGGTCTGACTGAGCCCTCACGATGTTTCAGAAGTCGTGGTAAAATGGGATAAGAGCATCCTTGAAGATGTGGCTGATTGCGTTAACATGGAGGAAGATTAGGTCGGTAGTGGTTTTGATTCGTATTATTCATTTTATTCTTATTATTCGTATTATTCTTATCATTCGTATTATCCTTATTATTGCTGTTGTTGTTGTTATCATTATTATTGTTATAATTATTATTATTAATACTATGAGAATGAGCGATCAATTATTTCGGTTACATTTAGACAGTGGACATTCGGATGACTATAAGAGCAAAAATCTGACTGAGCCCTCACGATGTTTGAGGAGTCGCAGTAAAATGGGATAAGAGCATTCTTGAAGATGTGGCTGATTGCGTTAATCTTGGAGGAAAATTTGGTCGGTACTGGTTTTGATTCGTATTCTTCTTATCATTATTATTATCATTATTTAGTAGTAGTAGTAGTAGTAATAGTAGTAGCAGTACTTTTATTACTATCATTATTATCATTATTGGTCTCACCACTATTATTACTCTTTTTTTATTATCAATAATTGAGTGATGAAGTCGTTCGGTTGCATTTAGATAACAAGCATACATGTACATCGAATATAAGAATATAAGAGCAAAAGTCAAACTGAGCCCTCACGATGTTTTACGAGTCGTGGTAACATGGGATAAGAGCATCCATGAAGATGAGCCTGATTGCGCTAATCATGAAGGAAGAGAAGGTCGGTACTGGTTTTGATTCTTTAGCGTTGGGTCGATATTGATCAACAAGGTTATTTTCTCTCTAATATCCGATGACATTCAAAATGTTTTCGGATTGACAGTGATCATCAAAACAACATTCCATGGTCAATGTTCGGTCATGAGTCAAGGTTAGAGCTTTCAAAAGTGTCCAACGATGAATACACTGTGCGCAGAAGGGACAAAGTAAAAAAAAAAATCATTCAACCATTCACAATAGCTTCATGATCACAAAAGAAAGTCACAGGTGCGACTTTTGTTCAACATTTTTCAACAGAATGAGAAGGATGAATATTTATTGTGTGTCCATCTGGCTATTGTTAATGCTTGAATGTTGATCTTTTACTTTGTCCCTGGAATTTGTCTCTTCTGCTCACAGTGATACATTACCTCTATTTTGACTTCTTGTGCGATGCAACTTTGAAAGAAGTTTGAAGTTGTAAGTGTGAAGATTGATTGGAATGAACGAAAAATGTAAATGAATTTCATATAAATTGCAACCTCTGATGTACATCAATATTGTGCTAATTGGTTAAAAAAAAAAGAAATGCGAGCCCCGTGCGTTCCCGATTTCGCACTGACGAGGGAAAGCTAAATTTCAAGTAGGTATACAAAAAGTTTTTTTTTCCGACAGCCCTTCAAAGATAGAGACTAGAAAACAGATGTCTGCTCATCATTTAAAATTAATTGCGCAGTCACAAAAATATGTCAATATTCTGTGATAGAGCAGGTCTGTGATGTTAGTTTGATATTCGATATTTGATCATCATTTGATATTCATTGGATTATATCTAGAGCGTTATTAATAATGCACAGAAAATATGGCTGGTTAGGGCTAATTATGTCTTGGTGCACACGGTCAGGTGACCAGTAAATCGAATTGTAGAATGTCATTACATACTATGCAGGGGGTAATTTTGAAATATTACCTGGCAATGGACCTCAAACGTTTTATTCACACATTGGTATCACAAATAAACATTCAAGACAATATTCTGCAATATAAGATCACGTCAACATGGTGAATGCATGTTTAATTGTTTAGAACCTATGAAACGAAGAATATCTGAAAATACGAAAGGATGAAATAAATACATTATTTCCTTTTATTCCAAAAGGGTAAACAAGCAAGAACACAGAGCAGCACTCAGAAATCACGCCGATTCAGGCCAGCAAAACTATCACGCACTACTCGCTGAAGCTTCCCACAGAGATTCATCTATTGTTGTTGATTTTGGAGCTTTGCCATAGCGAGGTAAGCGTAAAACTTCATAAATCTTTCTTATTTTGGTGAGACACCACCCATATGAGGTGAATGTGTACTTGGCAGAAACATTATTTCCAAAAATTCTACATGTGCTCGTCTGCTAATTGAATAATTCAAAGTATTCAAAAGCCCTGAAGAGTAAGTATGCGCGCAAAAATATGATTAACTGATTGTTATCATTATTATTGTTATCATTATCATTATTGTTGTTATCATTATCCTTATCATTATTATTATTAAAATGAACATCATCATCATTATTATTGAAGAAGAAGAAGAAGAAGAAGAAGAAGAAGAAGAAGAAGAAGAAGGAGAAGGAGAAGGAGAAGAAGAAGAGAAATAAGAAGATGTAGAAGATGAAGAAGAAGAAGAAGAAGAAGAAGAAGAAGAAGAAGAAGAAGAAGAAGAAGAAGAAGGAGAAGAAAGAGAAGTTGTTTATGCTACATGTGAGTCTTTAACATAATCTCCATTTTGTAGAGTCGGCATAGATCGAAACATTTTCCCCTCGAACATATTTTACCGGAGATCATTTCAGACAGATCCCCTTGAAATGAAGATCGATGTTGCTCCTTCATGCCCTCAAGTTCCTAAAGGGTAAAGTTTAACGGTATTGTTCAGTGATTCGAACGGATGTTAACATTCACAGAATGTAGACTCTTAACATTTAAATTTATGTTCTGTTTTTACACGCAGTTGAATTTTACACATTACAGAAAAATTAGTTGAAAATTCCGGAAACGACTTGATAGGTATACTATTGACAACTTACTTGTGAACCGTTTCTGTGGCAGGGCTCCAAAGTTGTTTTCAATATAAAGATTTGCATTATTTATAAAGATATTTGCATGTAAATCTTGGAATTAGTGTATCAAAGATTGAAGTTTCATAGTACTTTCAAAAACATCTCAACACTAGCCTAAACTGGTCAAGAAAATACAAAAAATATGATAATAACACGATATAAACTATTTCCGAAAAATTAAGTCGAACGCAGAAAATAGATCCGTACGTCGTCTATTCAACTGTTCGGACACAACAATAAAAAACCGTTTCTGATTTCAATAGCATTACAAAGGAGCCTTGAATTTTCGTTCGACTTAATTTTTCGGAAATAGTTTACATCGTGATTAATATACAAAAAAAAAACACTTTAAAAGGTACCGAAGTTCTTGAGACTTTATATACTACCGGTATTTGCCGTGAGTTTATTGGAATAATCTAAATAGCATACAAGATAAGTGATTAATCGGGAGGAAAGTGAAAGTGCTGCCGTCTCTTCCACCCTCTCCGAATCCACACCTGAATAAGATATTACGCAATATGGCTAACCATTTCATATATCGTGCATTGTTCAAAATAGTTTTCGTTGTGTCTCCAGTTACTATTACATTACGAATGGAATTCGACAAAAACTTTGAGTGCCGGCTGTCAGTCCATTATAATATGACCCGCGTAGTTCTGCGTATAAGGAGTGGAGATACGATATACACCAATACGTCAATCTCGTTTTATATGCGTATATATAATACGTTATAATTACGCATGACACATAATCATAGTTTTATGATTGTGGTGCCAGTGAAAATATCTTCATTTTCTGTTAAGAATAGATTGTACATACGTTCAGAATGTCTCTATAGCTAACAAAAGAATAAGCGTAGACTGACGTTTTCGGTGAATTTGCGCAAGTTGGGCAGACGCTGGCTAAAATGCCCTCGTGTGACCGTACAATAACTCCCAGGCCATCAAAAGAGCACCGCTATTTTATTTCCAGCAATCAGTTTTGTCACCAATGACTTTGAATGGCAAGTTCGCCTAAACATGAAAAGTGGGAATACGTGGAAATAAAACATGACAGATTGGGAAATCCTGGAAAGAAAAAGAAGGATGGACGCAGCAAATTGTTAATATTTTGAATAACAAGACATGGAATGTAAAGTTTCTATCTAAAAAAAATAGAACGTTGCATGCAGCTAAAACACATCCAATTGCCCCCTCCCCTCCCCGAAAATAGTTAGGTGTAATTACAGATAGGTGCTATTATTTTCATATTCCTCTGTTTTAAAATGATTTGCTTTAAAGAGGATTCTTAATTTTGGGGTTGTGATCGGATGTAATTTGCACAATAAAGAACGTGTTGATTGCTTTATGAAATGTTTTATGAAAACAATCTCATCACGATGGCGTATACCCTCCATTTTTTGACAAGTAACGATTTTCATTTTCTTTCTGACAAGCATATTGACATTCTTTATTTTCTCATTTCCTTCATAAGAATCGGGTAATATAAACTTGCTTCTTTAATTAAAATTTCCAGATTCTTATCAAACAAAGATGATGAGATGGAAACTCGTCTTAAGGAATGTTCTTACTTCGTGAATACCACTTGAACATAAAACATCATGTTGACATATTATATTTCCAACACAGACAAGAGGTTTTACCGGGCGTCTTTACGTCCCCGTCCCGCTAGTCTCGGCATTTTCGCGGCGGGACATTAACTATCACTAGCAAAGCAAATGACAAAGGGGCGGGACAATGAAAATGATTCCCTGTTCAAGCTTTCACGATGGCCCTTGGCAAACCAAAGAAATAAAGCTCCCTGTCTTTCACAAAGCATGTTTGACATCTGTTTTACATTTCTTTGATGAGGAAGTAAATTGTTTTGTGCACTCAATCCGTTGCAAGGGTTTGAATAGGACGTTGTTTACTTACTCCACTTTCCTTATCATTTACTTTCAAAGTACATGTGGGCAAACATCGCTTCCATTGTTTACATGTCATCTTTCTCATCAAGCTAACGTCACGTAAACGATATGATGTTTGCATAGGATGATGACACTATCCTAATTGAAAGACTTGAAGACTCTGAAACGCTTCGTTTTCAATTAATTTCCTTTTCCAATTAATTTCGTTCCTCCGATTCCATCCACTTGACACGAATGCCATCGGTAGTTCTGCGGGGAAGTTTTATACCAGGGCGGTGTTTCACCAAGATAAGAAAGACTTTACGCACGACTTTACGTTCGACTGGTACCCCTTCTAGTACATAATGGTTCACATTATTACGCGCATTCCGCGCAAGAACTGATACCAGTCGAACTTAAAGTCATGCGCAACTTTAAGAACGACTTGGTGAAACACTTCCCAGGGGTGTGTTTCCTCCCAGGGGTGTGCTTCATAAAGTTGTGCGTATATCTACGCACGACTGAACGAACGACTGGTGATCATTTATTCGATGCGATTCAGTGCCAGGGGTTATAATTGAGTGCGAGAAAGGATCACCAGTCGAACTTACAGTCATGCGTAGATCCAAGCACAGCTTTGTGAAACACATCCTTGGTATAAAGCTTGTGTCGTATTATTGTATTGATGATAGGCCGTACTAATTTAGCATCCTTTAATTAAGTTTTTAATAATTCTTATTTGAATGTATAACGTGAGAAAGACTTTAATTGGTTACCCTTTTTTCAAGAATAATAATAATGATAATAACAAGTACAATAACAATGATAATAATGATAATTATAATGAATATATAATAATTAAACAACATTATTATTATTTTACTATTATTATTATTATTATCATTATTATCATTATTATCATTATCATCATCATTATTATTATTGTCATTATTATTATTATTATTGTTACTATTATTATTTGTGTTATTAACCCAGCGTAATCGATTCAATTTCAATTTCAATGGAGGCGCCGTGGCGTAGTGGTTCTGACTCTCGCCTTTCAACCAGAGGGTCGTAGGTTCGAATCCTACCCATGGCGTTAATTTCCTTCAGCAAGACATTAATTCAAATTGTGCTGCACTCACCCCAGGTGGATGGGTACCTGGTAGGAATTTATTCCTTGAAAAAGCTTATGCTTATACGCTTAATAGCTGCACTGCTAAAGCCAGAGTAATAATGCTGCAATTGTAGAGCGCTTAGGGAATTCTTATGAAGAGTTGATAAGCGCTATATAAAAGCCGTTCATTAGTATTATTATTAAGAGACTGTGCTCCCACCGGGTCCTGCAATAACAGAGTTGCATTTGCACCTTTACGTGTTCAGCCTACGTCGGCCCAGATCAGGCGGTAGACTGGTGTTTGGTTTACATAAGAAAAAAATAAAACTTGTAAACATATTTTTAAAATCTAATTGCCATTAATTAGCTCCGTTTAGAGCGACGATGTTAGTAACCTACTTTATAGATGAGGCCGGGTACATAGCCTTGAGGGTGATGACGTTTACAAGATGCGGCATGTGAGTCTTGAGAGGGTTTATGCATTGAGAGAAATCAATACCAAATTATCAGGGCCGGTGATGCGTGACGTCATAATCACGTGATGAGTTTCCAGTTCGATTTCATACCCCCAATCAGAAATCATGTGGCGATTAATGCTCTATATCCCATTCAGACTATGACATATGGATAACACGAAATAATTTATTTCCGTAAAATTGAGTCGAACGCCAATTCAATACTCCTTTATAATGCTATTTAAATCGGAACTGGCTTATGGTTGTGTCTGCACAGTTCAATACATGGCGTACGGCTCTATTGCCCAATGGCCCACTTTATTTGACGGATATAGTTTTAACGTGTTGGATATCATCGTCTGAACATACGAGTATTATAGGCTGGGGATGTTTCATCAGATGTTTATATAACACAGTTCACGTTTAGGAATAGAGGTGAAGCATTAATGGTGCAAACGAATGCAACACAACGAGCACATTTTCATGATTTTAATGCAATCTTGCGCATTTTTTGTCAAAAATCAAAGATACAAAAGGTTTCATTTTGTATTACTCGGAGTGTTCAGTGGATTCACAACCGGCGCTTCGGACGATTTCAGATTAATTGGTTCTTATATATCCAACCGTGCCACGCTCCCATGTTTTATAGTGGTGTTTTTTACTTCAAAAGATATCAAACAGTGACTCCACAAAATGACACGAGGTCCGCTTGAGGCTGCCAAAAGGTACAATATTGTACCCTTTTCGGCAGTTTACACCATTTTCCAAGCTGGGAAGGTACACCAAAAGAGTGTAATATTGCACGTTTCGAGTTTTGTCATAGTTTTATTGCGACTTTTTGCGATGTTTTGCACCCTTTGTGCACCTTTTTTCAAAGTGTGTAAGGGAATTTTTCGGGAAAATGTTACAGTCAAAAGTAATATAAAACACAGGCGAAATTGATAGTCTACGGACTCACATAGGTGATCTTTTTTCTAATACACATCATGAAGACGGTAAGCGTCTTTGGAATAAGAAAACCGGTACGCTGCCTCATGGGACAAATAAGACAACACATATTATGAAACGCATTTTTATTGTGCAAACTCACGTTTTAAATGGGGGGGGGGGGGCAAACTATATGATAACATTAATTTTTCCTGAATAGCAAGGGGAAAAGTTTGTACTTTTCATTCCAAATGCCGAGCAGATATGAAAGGGGGGGGGGGGTCGCATAGATATACCCTTTTTATTCCATGTTTCTCTTTTTCCCAAACAATTAAACCCAATATAAGCTATTTCTGTAAAATAAAGTGGGTCATGGGACAATAGATCCGTACACC
>BQKZ01001149.1:42288-57294 GCA_036244855.1 Temnopleurus reevesii | reverse complement strand
CCCCCCCCCCCCCCCCCCCGAGGCCTTGCAATGCTCGCTGAATATGCATATTGTAATTAAGTACTAACAATTCGAAGATGAAGATGAAATATGATACATAAATCCATTACTCGATAGTCCAAAAATAACTTAATTTAGTTAGATGAAGAGACCAGAGGCGAATTGCAAGAAATTGTCTTAGCTATCCTATTCTTGCAAAGACGTCTTAACTTCTTTTGTCATCCTCTTTACATAGACATATCCACGTTTGTGTCTATGTTAAGAGGTCTGCACAAGAAGTTAAGAAGTTGAACCGTAAAATAGATTAATACAAATACAATACAATACCGACGTCTTATCAAGAAGAGGATAGGCAAGACCATTTCGTGCAATTGGCCTCAGAGGAATGTCGAGCCGTATTTCGGCTTTGGAATATCGAGCCTTTTGGAATAACGAATAACACTCCATTATTGGACTCATAATCCATATTTCATCTGGGACTAAGGAACCTTTACTCCTTTTCGGATTACCAAATATTGTTCTATACTTGGACAGATAATCTTCGGAATCGGGAATTATGTTTTTTTTCATTTTGAAATATTGAAGATCCGGGATAAAGAACCATGCTTTCATCTTCCGACTATCGAAAAATCGTATTAACGAAGCTTTCGAATAATGAACCTTTAGAATAACGAATCCGAACCCTTAGGTCCCCATCCTCCTTTCCCCCCAATAGCGTTCAGTCACAGATCGGCACTTACAGCTAAAATCTACCGAGCATAAGATTATTTCGAAAACTTAATCAAACTGAACTAAAAAGATATACTTATCAAACACGTTAACTGTGTTGTCAGCATAATATACAGACGTACCTTTAAGCACAGTCTTGTTGTATAAACAAGTTATTCCAGACGCAACAATTTTCTTTATCATTTATGTCGGCATATAAGAATCAATCCCTTGTGCCCTGTGACCCAATTTCATTTTTGCCGATACATCCATTCTACTTGAGCGTGCCGATGGCAACACACTGTTCTAACGTCAATGTATGAACACATGGGGATCAACCCGAATAAATTCAGCGCTGGCCAAGTGTGTCCCCCGTAAATTTCCTCTCAGGGGGGGGGGGGGCAAAACTAATTTACTTTATATACGCTTAGGTTTATGTCGGCTAAATACCCAAATGTGAACGAGGCTTCGAGAAGCGCTCCGATTGTGAAAAAGCCAGCATGAAAGGGGTATGTACAACCGTTATCATTCACACCGTTCTACGCTCTTAAATGGCTAGTGCCAAGTGATTTAGCCGTATCCATATACTCAAACTGTTAAATCACCTTGTTTCACCATCTCATTTTACCTGCAAACCTGTGAACCGTTGAAAGGGTCTTTCATCGCCGGTATGGTCGGGCGGAGTTTAAAGGGTCAAAGGGGGTACGAAAGGGGGTACGATAAGGGCTTGTTAAGAATGATGTATGAGGAGTGAGGGCCGAAATATTGACCAAATTTCACTTCCCTGATGAGATCTACCGTTAGCAGAGGGGACGAAGAATTTGACATGTTTGAACAAAGTAAACAGTTTTCACTTACGCCTTCTTGATTGCGAGATTCACAGTAAGGAAATTATTCTAAGAATAAATGTCGAATACCTGTCATATATTTCCAGACTATAAAAAAAAAGGGAGCTACTTTGGTTTACATTCGTGAAACTACATCGAAGGCTTAAATTAAGTTATTTACGTTGTTAAATTCCGATTTGTTTCTGCTCACAGTGATTACAAGCAAAGCAAATCCAACAGGTAAAGGGTTATATAGTGCAGTCCATCAATGCAAATAAGAGACGAACCATTCAAATATATATATACAAAAATATGGACGTTTTAACATTCGACCCAAAAACGTACTTACATTTACTTGGTCAACAAAGGCACTTCCATATAGGCCAAGTTCATATCTTATCTAGATAGCACTTGACGGGTTGGGTTTTGTATGTGTTTAGGTATATAGGTAATTCTGTGTGTGTGTATCCCAGTGAATTGTTATGTGTGTGTGTGTATGTGTGTGTGTGTTGTATTAACGTGTATTTATGTGTATATGTGTTAGTGCGTGCTTGCTTGCGTTACAACAGAAAAGTGAACGAAAAAAGCAGCGCTAAATTGATTCAATTCCATTGATGTTGCTCTGATACTAATGATAATAATAATATCAATGATAATACTATTAATAATAATACTAATGATAATAACAATGAAAATAACAGGATAATAATACAATCTGATATTCGTTTTCATACCTTAATCGCGTTTTTAACTCATTTCTAATGCAGCGCTGAAATCATTTGCATTGTAGTTTTCCTGGGCCATAGCATATAAAGTTGGGTTTTAACGCAAGTCAAAAAAATAAACGCATCTCAATTTTCAACCAATCAGGAGTGTGTATTTTGGACTTGCGTTTAGACGCAACTTTTTATGCAGAATGACTCTGATAGACTAAATTATATCAAACGTTGACTTAATTTCTTCTGTGACATAACTTATAATAGTAGTAGGAATAATAATAGATGCAATTCATATAGCGCACGTCTCCACTCTGATGAGTGCTCGATGCGCTTTGCATTATTATTACTCTGGCTTTAGTCAGGCATACTTCAGCGCACTTCACAGAATAAATATTCCCGCCAGGTACCCATTCACCTCACCTGGGTAAAGTGCAGCACAATTTAAATGAATTTGTTGCTGTAGGAAATGAACGCAATTTATGGGATTCGAACCTACGACCCTCTGGTTAAAAGGAAGTGATTCAGAATCACTACACCATGGCGCCCCCTATTTCAAAACGATGGATGAAATACGACATGCAGCAACCAATATTACCGGGCTACAGTGTTCATGAGTGTATCATGAACTGTAAACATCTTATCGAATTATACAAACCTCAATCCAAGACCATACAGCCTCAATAAGATACATTAATGCATTGTTTGATATGACATTGATAATTTCAAATTCTATACTCCAAGATGTATTTCAACGAGCAGACTATTCCGCAAGAAAACGCCCATGTCACTAATATTTGCTTGTCGCTTTAAAAGGTGTAGTCACACTTATGACTTTATGGCCAACAGGATGCCGAACGCATTATAATTCCAAACATATGCGAAGAAATACGTGTGGAAGATACCTGACTGAGGTCGCATTCAATTGGATGTACGTACATTCTAGTGTTAGCAATGTATACCTCCTTTGTATTTCTGCACTCAGTGAGTTTCGTTGAGTTCCCTGCATGTTAGGCATATTACACAAGGACAAGGCTGAAACATTAAACATCGATTCGTTCACAATTTGCAAAATTGCCAAATAAGACAATCTATATTTAGAAGCAATAGTCAATACCAGTGACTCGTTGAATTGAGTCGGATTATGATGCTAAATATGAACCAGTATCACAAATGTTGTGATATAGTGGAGTAGTGGTTATTACTCGCACCTTCCAACCAAAGGTTCGCTGTTCAAAACTCATCCAATTCGTCAATTTCCTTCAGGAAAAAAAATGTCCACAGTGTGCTGCATTAACCCTAGGTAAGGTGAGGTGGCAGAGATTCCTTGAAATTTCATCTACGCTGGTTTTCATCGGACTAAAGCCAGGATAATAATACAAAATATCCTTTATCATCATGCTGAGTGGATAAACGCGCTAATATTAAAGCAATACATTTATGCTTTTGTGTTAGATTACTCATTGAAGTACTTCATTGGTGTTGTTCTGACACTTTTCTTATGGAGCATAAGAATATCATATATATATTATTATATTATAATAATGCAATAATAATTTAGTTTATTACCCAGGGTAACCGCTTCAGGTTTGCACAATTTTCCACCAATGGGTCCTTCAATAGAATAGAGCTATTATTACCCTCGATTTGTTTGATTCCGACATACAACATACACTACATGCACATTTGCCACTCACTGTGGAGTATTTCAGCAGGAGAATGGAATTATGACACTCAATGCTAACACATTTGGTTTTCTCACTGTACTTCATCTATACATAAGCTAAATCTGTGACTGGGCCCTAGGCCGTCGGTCGAAAAGACATGCTTAATATAATTCCAGAAGTTAATCAAATTCAACATATACGCTGAGAAGGGCTTTAAATTGTTGCTATAGTAATCGGATTTGGTTTGATTCGCTGAGTGTGTTTGAAACATTAAATACACAATCTGATAAACTCGGCGGGAACCGCCTTATTGAGGGGACTAATTGGTTTGCCATGGGAGTGGGTGGGTCGTAGATGAATAATATTGGTTCAGGCAGTTCGCTCTACAGGATCAGGGTTCTTCCTTTGTAGTAACTTATAAGGAGAGTCTGGATTAAAGCAGCTATTTGGTCTTAAAGACCATAACAGAACATTAATGAAAGACAAGTCCCGGTTTGTAATTTCTATATTGTCTAAAGAAAGTGTCAAATAGGTTGAGGTTTCATAGAACTGTTCGTCGACGTACGCACGACTCTGCGCACAACTATTGATCCTTTCTTTCACTCGATCCAGATAAATGGTGTATGAATGATTTTGGTTTAAACGGGTCGCACAGTAGGTTCAAGGTTAGATTACTAACTCCATAATGGAAAACGAAGTTTCATGAATCTAAACATCTAAAGAATTCTTACCAGAAATGATGGATAATCAGAATATAAAGAGCGAAAATTCGAGAGTTTGTGCCGTTATTCCATTTGTTTGGTTTAAAAAAAATGAATTCATTTTGATAAGATTGCAACAATGTTGAAATAAAAAATATGTTGTTCATTTCAAAATACTAAAACTAGATAGAATTTGATAGACCGAAAATGAAGTATTTGATTTGATTTGATACATTTATTTAAACACGATTAAAAACCCAGTTCAGCACATGTTGTTTTTCAATGGGGCCGTGCAGTAAAAATACATTCAATTACAATGGATACATCATGTACATTATACATTAAAAATACATGTAACAAACATAAGGATTCAAAATGAAGTATTATACTTGAAATACTTAAATTACAAAAGTTTAAAAAAAAAAAAATATCCAGACCATTTCTAGATGACGATTTACTGAATTGATAACAAAAAAATGCATTTAATGTGAATATAGTTCAGGAATTAAGAATGAATAAAAAGAATGAAGGAGATAAACAATGCAAAATTAGAGATATGATTAAACATTAAAACTAGACTGATAAAAAATATTAAAATTGCAGTTGATTTTTAGTTTTATATTGCGCAAGAAAGTATAAATATATTAAAAGGATTGCAAATGTATACTTATAGCGATAAAACAATATATACAAATTAAAAATTAAAAACTTGACCATAGAATCGTAAACTATATATATTATAAAATTAATAGAAATATTGAAATTGCAGTCGTTTTCGCAAGAAAATATGAATATATTAAAAGGATTGACTATATACGATTTACAATTATAGCTATAAAATAATGAATACAAATTACAAAACATTACCATAGAATTGAACACCATATACAATTTGGAATTATAACGATAAAAACAATAAATATGAATTAAAAACAATACCATAGAATTAGGAAATTTGACATTTGGGATTCCAGTCTTGTACTGTTCGCTTATATGAAGATTCAATAATCGAAAAATGACGAGTCTAAAAGTTTCTATTCTAAAGGTTGGGTACTCCAAAAACTTTTCTGACGCATCAATTGTCCAAAGATGTATTTGATTGTGTTATCTACTTCATGAATGTAATGATTCTTTGAAGGAATAAAGCCAGTGACACTAGGAAAATCGCACATTATAGGAATAATAGCTGTGGCATGACCATCTAGTGACGATTAATCGCAACACATTTATTTCGATCTATATCCTTTTATTCAGGGCACAAACAAATATGAAATTAAAAAGAAACAAACATATACACAAATGCTTAAAATGGAATTCATTTTCTGACGTAAAAAAACTTCAAAAGGAAACCCATCATTGATTGGACATTTAAAAATTGTCGTTTTCAATGTATATTGCTTATGTTTTCTTGGTGTAATCTTAAGCAAAGGAATTAACTGCCGAAAATTGCTATAGAACTATGTTTATAAAGGCGACAACATTTATAAAATTGTAAATTTTAAGAAGAATAAATGATTTGATAAATCGTTACTCAGAATGGATAAAAGATATATGTCCTTTTTATTTGCACCTGCTCATAGACATTTTAGTAGCGCAATCTAGTATAGGGGTGAATCCAAGATTTGTCATATGGGGGTGGGGGGGGGGGGGCACCGTTGGTGTGCAAATAGAAAAAAAAATGAGGCATCTTGATTTTTCTACAGGCAACCAGAAGGGCGTGCATAGCAAAACAAAACGGAGATATTGACTTCAGTATAACAGTTGAAAAAGAATAAGAAACGAGAAATTATTTGTGTCATTGGACCTCACAAAGTATTTAGTCGAAATATATTGAACTACAAAGCAACTTTAGTTAAATCACGAAATAATCTTTGGGTTGCATGAGGTGGATACAATTGGAGGGTACATATTCAGTTCATTCGTTTCGAAGGACCCAATATACTCATAAGATATAGCCTCTGACATCAGCCAATTTCAAGGATGTAGTTATTCCCTAGCCCCCTTCCCAATACCAGGGCCCCGTAACATAGAGGTTTGCGATTAATCGCTATTTGATTTTGCGATCGATTGCAAACTTTAGTACATGATTTGCCTTAGACTTGCGAGTGATATCAATTGCTATCAGATTAGCAATTAATCGCAAATCTTTATGGTACGGGGCCCTGATCTGCCTACGGTATCTGTAGTAGTATATATGAGCATCAGGTGAATCTGGGCAGTGTTATTGTAATTGATCCAATGACGTGCAATCGAGATGAGAGCATTCTATGAGCCGATTCCAGAGATATAACAAGTTTTTTTTTCTCCCGATTGTCAGATGCTGGTGTTATTTTGAGAGAAAATAAACTGAGCAAGTTTCTAATTTAAGAGGGAAGGGATGAGTGAATTATAGAGCAGAAGAGGAAAAAGGCTGGAGATGGAGAGATAGAGAAATAAGGAATGCGAAGAAATATGAAATATGTGGGAGGATGTCGTCTTAGTGTGCGTGTGTGCGTGAGAGAGATATAGTGTGTGCGTGTGTGTAGGTGTGTGTGTGTGTGGGTGTGTGTGTGTGTGTTTGTGTATGTGTGTGTGTATATATGTGTGTGATAATGATTTAGATTTAAAGGCGTTCCTCATTCACTTTTGAATATTTACGCCTGCGTGTGCTTGTTTGTGTGCGAGCGCGAAAGCAGTGTTATGGAAGTTCGGTCAGAAAATGTACATGACGATTCAAGTGAGAAAAAATTAATTGTTTCTTATAATTACACACGGAAAAAAATGAAGAAAAGGTGCAATTGTGTAGGTATTGTTTCTGAAAACAAAAGAGTAGAAAATACAATATGTAAAGAAAGGATATACAAGCATGAGTCACAGATATTGAGCATATGGTTAGAAGCGTCACATAACATCTTAAATTTTACAGTGGGAAATCCACGCTTTAAACCCGTCTGCCTTCTAAGCCAAGAAAGGGATATAAACATTCCCATGGGTTTTCTAATGACATTTAAGACACTTATTTATTTTCCATTTCGGCTTTTCAGTCCCATGCGGGTTCACTCACGTACGCCTTGAACTGTATGGTGAACTGTCGGGCTGACAATCATGCACGTTATTGAATAATACCATCCTAATCTACTTAGCTTTTTCCTTTCTTATTACGACTTATTGAGGGTAATGTGTCCTGAAAGCAATGCCGATGGATCCTAGGGGTGCGGGTTTTAGTGGGACTCATGCGCGCAAATTGCTCCGCTTATAGGGAATTTATTGTGTTAGGAGCGAGACGAGTGCAAGGGGGGTAAGGGGAGGGGGTCAAATACGACCCCCTCATCTTCTATCCGTCCCAAAGGTACATTGTATAACCACAAATTCAGTACCTACACTACAAAAAAAAACAAAAAAACAGAGAATTAGTGGTTTTTAGTGATTTTTTTGTTGATGAATTAGAATTCAAATATCAAATCGACTTTCAAATCCCACGCTTTATATGAAGATCCCGTCACACACGCTGCAACTTATCATTACATACACGTCCTCAATGGTTTTGCCCCCACTCTACTCTTTTTATCCACTTTTTTGGCCCGGGGTATGGTTCTTATCTCCATTCTTTGAGTCGGTATCTTTGAGATGGTCACTATACTTTGTCCTCGGGACTTTCATATCTAATGAAGAAGGGAACCATTCATCATGATGAACTAGATGTACGTTATGCCGTTATAACGACGTTCCATCACAATTAGCTACTTCGACAAGTTGGTTATTCCGACGTTCCGTCATAATGCCAAGTTTTCGAAAAGGAGTATTATTCCAGTGTTATTCTATCTCGATGCGCTCTTACTACGTTCCGTCATAGGCATGATAGGACGATAATCAAACGTTCCGTCACATAACGTTATGTCGGCATTCCCTTATCACTAAACCTTATTTTGATGGTTCAGGCGTTACATCTTTCAGATGATGACGTTAAAGGTCGGTCCTGTTTTTCTCTTCTTCTTCCGGCGTTTTATTCAAATTTTAATGATACACCCCGTAAAACTCAACTTCTCTTTTTCTTTATTATACATGTACTTGAAGTTAATGCGTGCTAACACCGAGCAATGTACATAAGCTTTCAGCGTCGGTCAAGCGTCTTTTCTTGGATAAACCAAGGAATTGTGAGGTTGACAGACGTTAGTTATATTCTCACTGGGCATACACAATGCGTAGCTGAGCTTTCAGTCATATGTATAAACGGCCGGACTGACAGACGGGTTTAGAAACTAAATACAAACACAAAGAATAAAGTTAGGCAGATGCTGAGAAGGAGTAATATATTCCGTTCTGAGGGAGTCTTTACCCCCTAGAGCCTCCAACCCTGAATGGAATTGATTTTAGAAGCATCCAGATACCCGTGAACCATGCTTATGATCCCTTACTACGGCTCCCCTTCCACTATGTTCATGCAGATAAATGTCTTTGCGCTCACTACTCGTCGATTGAATCGTTATATCAAGTTGAACATCAATAAAATGCCCCTAGATAACCACGCGCTTTCCCTACCATTGACCTTTCCCATGTCTTTGGACAATGTGATAATAGAGGTTATAGCCCAGGGTTTTGATTCACTTTCTTCTAGCTGGCATTGCATGATCGTGTTAAGCCTTTTGTGGCACACTTTCAATTAATGCTCATCCTGAACTTTAAGGAGGGGGAAGTAATGTGGTTTTATATTTCCGTGAACTCAAACGTTCATTCATCTTTTCCGTTGATTACTCTTTCTTCAGTTTTATGAAAATCATCTGTCATCTCTTTCACAATAAGTGCTTGTTCGTATCATAACAGAAAATGATCCATAAAACTTTGCCAACCCCGGTTCTGTTGATATGTTATATTTTCATATATATATGTTACAGTGTACACCTTTATCGCCTGGACGGGATTAAGTGGCATTTCCTTCCAATAAACATCCATTAAGAGAAGTTGTACTGTGAAAGGAATATGTGGGTGAAGTGATTGGGGGAAATTTAGACAAATCTAATGTTAATGATTTGCAAATGTCTTGAAAGAGTTTTGTAGGTCTTTGACTGCTCATGAACCTTCTGAATTTTAGAAATATTTACAAAACACGATATAAACTATCTCCGAAAAGTTAACTGGAACGCAGACAATGGGTCCGTACACCGTGTATTCAACTGTGCGGACACAACAATGACAAGCCGGTACCGAATTCAATAGCATTACAAAGGAGCATTGAACTTGCGTTCGATCTAACTTTTCGAAAATACTTTATATCGTGTTACAGGTAAGTACACACCAAGAAATCGGGGTACAATTTCGCAGTCTTAAATACAAAACGAAATCGTTACAAAGGTTACAATTTGAACTTTTTTTTCTAACAGTGTATCCACGTCGTCTAGTGACAGCCCTATGTATGTTCACCAATGTTTTGGTGGTATATGGAGAAGAAAGCAGCAGTTGCATATTTTATATCGTCATTTAGTATGACGCTGCCGAGAAGAATATGCACAATAAATTTTAGGATATCCCCTTTTTGTTGTAAAGTTTTAAATCCCGGAGAAAGGGTTACAATTTGCACGGGTTTTTTTTTCTAACAGTGTATCCATGTTGTTCAGTGACGACCCTGCGTATGTTCACAAATGTTTTGATTGATTACAGCGGTAATACGGACAAGTACCTCCCGGAGAAGCTCGATCGGAAAATCGTTAGTCATGTTGACTTTGTGCGTAAACTCTTGAAAGAATCACGAACTCTTTTACCTACCAGAGACAGTAGCCATGTTCTCATTAAGTCTGACTCACACCTCTGCGGTTTAGGGCAATGTCTTCCTGTGATTAATGAACGCAGAAATACGGAGCAAAGACGCTTGGCCGACGTTGAAGGCTTTTACGTAGCTGATATAAGTATCAGCTGAGCATCGACCCCTACGCATTTCGGCGTTCACTGATCGTCATGAACGTTGAGCCGATGTTGACTATTGACTCAAGAGAGTAAGTGAGCATTTGCAAAAGGAAAATCGTTCCCCAAGAACATGGATGTGCATGAAGGAACAAATGGACGTATTTAGGAAAACAAACTGTCGTGAAAACAGTTCCCTTGCCAGAAGAAAAGATTTTGACATAATGGTCCGTCAAATTCACAAATAGGTTCAATGGCAAACAATTTTAAAAAGGTAAATTATATAATGTTAACTTTCTAAATATTGTCGAATTAAAATAAAATCAACACCCCATATGTAAAAAGCTCAATATTGACTTCTTTTGCACAATAAAGTGTCAATAATTTTGATATCATGTCGAGTTTTTTATGTTTTGTTGTCCTTTTCCAACTAAATTTATGTCGAGATTGCTGTGCATTTTATGCTTCTAATTCATAAATTGAGCTAAAGGTATGTTAAAATCATGAAAAGGCGTGTCACTTGTGCCGCTGAAGTGTTTGTCAAATACCTCCTATTCATAATGAGCATCACCAAAGAGCCACGTGGCTTCCGAGATGGAACATTTTAGGAGTGTCTGGCTAGAGGCCGACTCATACCTTTGCGTTTTTAGCCTGCGTCGGCCCAGTGTTTTTTTAATAAAAAAAACGCTCCCTGGTCGTACAAATCGCAGGTCTTACGATGGACTGACGCTCGGTGTACGCTCGTTGAGCGCAAACCGTGCTTCAGTCCACCTTTTAATCCGCGTATACTGTACGCTCGGAGAGCGTGTGTAATTTTCGAAAAAGCTGGGCCGACGCAAGCCAAAAACGCAAATGTGTGAGTCGGCCTTAAAACTCTAAATCACATTGGCTACCAAACATGATGGATACATGTGACCAGTTATCGTTGAAGGTGGCGTTTTCTTCAATTTTCTGCCAATTCATAACTAGTCCCATTTTCCCCACGGCATATTCGAGAAGGTCTTATTGGAGGAGACAATTGCAAAATAGGAACGCATCTATCTATTTTTTAAAGTTTCATGCATGGCTTAGGGTGCTTTGGAATTGAATGCAAGTCACCAAAATTTTATATAATACCTGGAAGATAAGAGAGGATTTACGAAAGACTGGTATCCGTAATTCTAGTGCTTAATGATCGATAGTATTACGTATATATAGCACAATAGCTGAACCTATAGTTGTTCCCTAGGTCTTTCTTATCTTGGGGAAACACCGCCCATTACTACTGAAGTATCAGATCGTGTATCCTTCTTCTATACTCGTCCAGTAGTTCAAGGTTCAACAAAACATTTAAATATTCACTTTGGCACGCTTTCAGGTTTTTCATGCTAAAAAAATAATTATTTTGTTGCCCCCCCCCCCTTCCCGGTATAGAATTTGAAATTGTTTTTATTCATTTGGGGAGAAGCATATTACAGGTGATAGATATTAAGGTAGTATTGCTTTAATCATAAATGGAAATCAAGTGTAAATTAGTTCGCATATTTTCATTCGCACACGGTCTGCGCTCTTGATTTTTTTTTTATCTTTGATTTGATTTTTTGATTTGATTTATTTGTCAGATATAACATATACGATACCGTGACAAGGATAACCCATGAAAGCCGAAAGGCTTATTTCCAATGGGGTCCTTACTATAAGTACAAGATACATCATAAAACAAATAATAAAATCAACAAAATACAACCATAACCAAGAGAATACAACAATAAACAACAAAATCAACAAATACAACAATAATCAATTTAAAGTGTTACATAGAAAACAAATTTGGTAAAACATCTAACGAAAAGACAGAAAACAACTCGCATTTAAAAAGAACATCATAAACAACATCATAAAAACATCATAAAAACAACATAAACAACATCTAAAAGCGAAAAAGAAAAGGGTAATGTCAATAAACGTACAGAGTGGATATAAATATGAGAGTTTGTCTAATCAACTAAGTTAAGGAGAGGACTTATTTAGAAGATGATGTTTCAACACCTTTTTAAACTGCATAAAGTTCTTGATTGCTCTTATATGATCTGGTAGGGAGTTCCATAATATAATTCCATTATAGTAAAAACAATTTCCAGTTTGACTTTTCCGTTTAGGAACTACAAAATTATACCGTCTATTTCTAGTGTTATGCTCATGAATACTTGAAGTGCGAGCAAAATTAATTGATAAGTAATGGTTGACATTGGAATAAAAAATCTTATGAACATGATGTAGGATGAGTTGACTAGATCTGAGATCGATCCGAAGAAGACCCGCTGTTTTCAGTTCATTTTTACCAATATGTGTTCTAGGTGGTAGTTGACATATAAATCTTACAATTTTGTTTTGGACAATTTTTAATTTGTACAGGTCACCCTTTCCTAGGCTGCTAAACCAAGCTGCATTACCATAATCAAGTAAACACTGAATCAGGGAGAAACTCAAAATACGCCTCGATGAAAAGAACATGCAGTTTTGGTAGCGATATAAACATTTGAGACGCGAATTAGCCTTTTTTACAAGACTATCAACTAAATTTGAGCATGACAGATCACTAGATATAGTAAGTCCTAAGTATTTTACAGAATCGTATCTCTAAACTAGTTGATTGTTACATTTGACTATAAAATCCTTGGCAAACCTTGATTTTCCACGTGAACTAAATATAATGCTTTCGGTCTTTCCAATATGTAAACTGAGCTTGTTTGCTGTCATCCAGCTGACACAATTTGATATTTCTGTGCTAAGTTTTTCCCCAATCAGCTTTGGATTAGAGCCGGAATATAACAAAACACTGTCATCTGCATATAAAAGTAACTTACTGTCGTTGACACAAATATTCATATCTAAATGTAACACATAAAGAGGATGGGTCCCAAAATATTGCCCTGTGGAACTCCGCAAGTAATTGGCTTTAAGTCAGAAAATACATTTTGCATGAAGACTACCTGCTGTCGATTGGTCAGGTAGGATCTAAACCACTTGATACAAGTCATGTTGAATCTAAACCCATTACTTCTAATTTGTGTAAGAGAATACTATGATTAACGGTATCGAAAGCTTTCTGTAAATCAAGAAGAACCATTCCAACAAAATGCCCATCAGAAATTTCATTTCTTATAAAATCTAACAAATGAACAAGGCATGTCTCAGTTGAGTAGTTATTCCTAAAGCCAGATTGGAACTCATATATCAAATTATTTTCTTGTAAGTATTTTTCTAGCTGCATGTGAACGCATTTCTCCAAAATTTTGGAGACTACATGCACTTAAAACACTAATAGGCCGATAATTACCAACATGGGTTTTGTCTTTCTTTTTGTGAAGGGGTGTTACTTTAGCTATTTTCATTTCGTCAGGGAAGGTAGCAGTGGAAAGTGAAAGGTTGAAAATGTGAGTTAATGGCTTAACCAAGTGCAGGGCCCCGTCCTTCAGAAACCTAGCAGGCACCATATCGAGTCCGGTACTTTTGTAATATTTATTCTTTTAAGTTCGTTTAAAACAATTCTTTCTGTCACAGGAGAAAAGCAAAAATGGTCCTCCGATATTCCTTTACTATGGTATAGGAGTTTCACTTTGTCACTGTTAGTTCCAACATCGTTTTGGGGATTTGCAGGAAGAGTTTTAGCAAGATTATCAGCAACAGTTGTGAAATAATTGTTAAATTCATTAACAATCTTCAGGTTATCGTGACACATCTCACCTTGTATATTAAGAACACATTTGTGAATACCCGTACTTTTGTTTTAAGGCCTAAATCCTTTAGATTCTTCCATAATTTTTTCGAATAGTTTTTGTTTTCTTCAATTTGATTTTTAAAATAGTCTTCTTTAGCCCGCTTCACTTTTCCTTGAACCAAATTTCGCAAAGATTTATAGTACTGGACAAGACACGCACAAGACACGCAAAAAAAAAACCCCGATGATTTTTATTTACGAGTACCGATCAACACAATGGAATTCATCGCATGTTTGCCTTAACATCCTCTGAGAAAAGTTCGAAGAAAGTGAAAAGCCAAATAATATCTGAAAAGGGCTTTTTCAGGTAGCAGGGTTTTTTTTCTTCAGAATGTATGGAATACATGTGCGCAAGTTTTCTTCAATTTTCTGCCAATCTCTAAGTAGCCTCATTTCCCCTACGGTGTGTATTAAATGGGATCTTTTTTAGAACAGATAATTGCGAAATGGGAACGCATCTATTGATTTTCAATGTTTTGAATGGCTCTGGGTACTTGGGAATTAGAAGCAGGTCACCAAATTCTTTTTTTTTATGACCTAACTTGCTGAAACTGTCTTGTCTTGGTCTTATCCTTTTATCTTCACACCTCCTTCCGTCTCTCCATTTTCCCATCCTCTTTGTCTACCATATTCCTTTCAAAACCTTTCCCATTAACGTTCCCAATCTGATTCTATTTATCTCCATTTATTTCTCTAACCTCCCATCCCTTTCCATAACTCTCCTTTCTCTCATCATGCATCTCCCCCCCCCCC
>BQKZ01001149.1:3495-42142 GCA_036244855.1 Temnopleurus reevesii | reverse complement strand
TCTCTCTCTCTCTATCTATCTATCTTCTTCCATCCCCGCTTCCACTCTCTGTCTTTCTCTCTTTTTCTCTCTCACTCTATCTATTTTAAACTGTTTAGTTCCAATTGAATTATTATCTCGCACAATTGAAACCCTTAAAAAGTGTCTCAAAAAAGGTTTGCAATTTTACATGTACTAATTTGAAAAAGTCCTATGAAGAGCCAAAATGGTTAGACATTTTTTTTCGGATCTGCAGAGGTTCGAAGTGCGAGACAAATAGAGAACACTTTAAAAATTTTGTTTTTTTGTTAGGGTATACTATTTCCTATACTTTTCGATGTATTCGATAAAGGTGTTTGGCGATGAAATCGGTGAATACGGTTGCCATGGTAATTCCCCAGGAATGGCCACAGGAAGTATCAAATTTACCCTCTTGAAAGCGGAAAGGGGTAAATTGTTTGCCTTCGAAATAAAAAGTACATTAAGTGAGAGCTTGTTTCAATATCTATTTCATTCGTTAGTCTATATTCAGTAATTACTCTTAGTTGCAATATTGTATTGTTATTGATTTGCTCAAAGTAATGCAGACGGCAATTTGTGTGTGAGTATATAACCATGATAACAATGATCAATAATATGAATATAACCGTGCAACATGTTCTTTCCTTACGTAGTCACAATAGCAAACGAATTGGAAGCGCTACAGTGGGCATGGCTCTCGCCTTTGCGATTCGAGTCCCATCCATGGCGTTGATTTACTTCCGCAAGAAATTCATCAACATTTTGCTGCAATTAACCCAGGTGGGATGAATGGGTACTTGGTAGGAATAGATGCATTGCATTGGTACTGGGATGGCAACGGCTAAATCAAGGGTAATAATAATAGAAAAAATATATTTTATCACTTGCAGAGTGGATACCTGCGGTAAAGTGCATATGTTGCTATAATTATTATCATTATTATTTCTTTCATTATAATTATCATTATCATTACTATTATTATTATTATTACTATTGTTATTGTTATTATTATCTTTATTATTATTCGTCTTCTTCTTCTTATTATTATTATTACAACTGTAAGATATTGGATATATTTGCTAGCCCGTACACACAGGCTGCTCACTTAGCTAACTTTATCGTACGTACGTGGAGTGTGAGCAGGCTGTATTCAGTGTCAGTCAAGTGAACAACGGGAACATCTTCACTGTTATTGTGTTATTACTATCATTGTTATTATTTCATTATTCCACTGTTGAAACTTAATGAAATCGGAAATTAACAGATTTTAGTGACAAAAAAATGTTAACACCACAACACCAAAGCTTTGGCTTGAAATTCACCACTTCGTGTTAATTTTTCGTGGCTGGGACCAGGGAAAGTGGTAAAATTCCACCAGCGTGTGTCTGTTTCACCTGCTGTCTTTGCCAGTTTTGTAAGTTGGTGATAAGTTTGTAGAAATAAATTTGAAATTTGACACTTTTTTTCCTTAAAGATCCTTCTCACCCTTTTCTTCAAAATGATGGATTTAAAAGGCGTAAATTTAGCTAAATCGATATGAGATGACATTTTCATTTGAAAACAAAAGGACATCGCTCGAAGGTTTTATAGAAAAAATTGTTTTTCTCTTTTAATCGTTCATTGATTTTGTGCACTACTTTGTTATTGTTTTTGGCTGATGGCTTTTGCGTGCTCATCCCCGTAAAAAAGTATGGAACCCTATTTTGCCACAAACATTTACAATTTGCAGCTATCTCTCAGTGGTAGAGCGTCTGCCCCACTTCGTTCACACCACTTTGATAAAACTTCGACGAAACTTTAAAAAAAAAGATCTTATGGTTTGGTCATGGTTTCATAACGTTAAAGATATATTCTGGTATTTGTTAAAAAAATAAAATAAATGTTCACAGAATTGCACAAAATGTGAGAAGAATGTTCAGAACTATGAATAAATAATATGTGCCAAAGTGTTTTGCAAGAAAATGTATAATGGCAGAGAAATGTGCAAATAAAGGGTCAAAATTGGGCCATGTCGGGCCGACAGATTTTATACCAGTCCCACGCGCTGCTTCCTGTGTTTGCTGCAGTGGACAGAGCACTTGGAGAATGACATAATTTCGCTTTTAACCGGTTTGAGGTTATGATATTAGTTTCCCTTGTCTACACAAGTCACGTTGTGCTTTGTTTGTAACATAAGATAATTTTAATCATTCATTTTTCCAAATTGAAGTTCTTTGCAAGTACTCGATATTCGCTTTAAGGTCCGTCGTTATATTCAAACTACGCATTGTCTACACTTCGTCGTTCATAAAACCTCAAGGTTTCGTATTTCATTGTGAATCCTTAATTATTCACACACACTCAAAGCCATTCATAAAACCAAGGGGATTCGGGCTCAAATCTCCTTGATAAAACCACAACTTGAGTGAGAACACCCTCCCAGCCCATAAAAAGAAGGGATGATGAAATTAATGTTGATTTCTCCTGCTGTTCATCGTTGAACAAAATCAAGATGAAGTATCATAGGAACAACCTTTAGCTAAGAAAACATCAATATTCATCTCATCAGGATACCCCCATGAGAGGAGCGTAGAAGCTAAGTATAGGTATTCTGGGAATGTGGAAAGGTTGGTTCACCCTAAAAAATCCAATAAATACAGAATATTCGAAATGTGATGACTAATATTAGGTTCAGATAGAGGCCAAGATTAACATGATTTGCGTTGCCATGCAGACAAATGTATAAGTAAAATCACCACAATCTACAATACTCATTCATTATTACATGGATGAATTTCAAGCCATTGCCTCGGTGATTGCACTTTCCACTTGTTTCTATTTTGCAGTTTTTGTAAGTGTATGATTAGTTTGTAGAAAATAACTTGTAATTTGATATTTTGGCTTAAAAATCCTCACACATTCTTCAAAAATGTAGATTCTAAGAGCATGATTTTACCTAAAGCAGTGTTCTATCAATTTCAGATGACATTTTCATCCGATAAATGATCCGATGGCGTTACGACTGTATTACATTCCATCACGCCGACAGGCCGATAAATTAATATTAATGTTTTGTTTGTTGTCGTTCGTTTGTTTTAGTTTTCACTTTGTCATTGTTTAAGATGGTGGTGTCGGTGCGCTTAATAAACTGTATCCCACACACACGCGCACATATACACACACACGCATACAGTTAAAGCGCTTCTATTAATACGGAATATTGTTTTTAAAAAANTTGTTGGAAATCAATAATGCTGAATCGGACAGTAAATAAGATTTCTACTGAACTTCTTGGAGAATGCACAAAGATCTGATCAATCATTCACTTTGTATTCATTATTATATTACTCTCTGCTAGGATATGTTACATATAATGATTATAAACCCTTTGATGTTATTGTTATTGATGTTCTTGTTATTGGAATTGAAATGGAATAAAGATTTATTCATTCATCCATTCATTCATGTACGTGAATCTTGAAATAAAACTGTCGCATACATGTACCTGTAGATGCAATAATTGGCCATATCATGCTACATGTATCTGTTGCCTCCCTTCATTCATAACACTGTGCGTGCATAGATTTTGCGTGCAAGTTGGTGTGAGTGGCTATCTGTCTCCAGCAATGACCAAACAGGCACCAGCGAATGGAGTGGAGACAGATAACATGATAATGCCACAAAATTTACCTTTGATTTAGGACCGGGGACGGCCGTCTGTATGAGTGGGCCGTTGTATTCATCGGGAACCAACTTAGCTGCAGCACTAGCAGATGCCTTGTGACGAACTGTAAAAAAAAAAAAAAAAAAATCCAATAAATACAGAGTTTTTGAAATGTGATGACTACCATTATGTTCAGACATACACTCCCATGCCATATATATTGCAATATAGACCCACTCTTAATTCCTTCAGGACACACGCATACATCAATTGTATACACTGGCCATATGAAGAAAAATGTTATAAACTATCCCAGGATTGGTTTCTATACTCAAGAACGATAACTTTTTTGGAATTACATTGCTCATTCTCAAAACCTAATGGCCAATACACGATGTTCCATAAAATTATAAAAACACATGCCCTGAAGGATCTGAGAGTGACGTCTTCTACTAAGGTTGTCTATTTTATTTGCATTATATGAGGTATAAATTTTGACGCTTTTTGTTAGCATGAATTATTCAACAAGTCATGTAATATGTTTAAAGAGACTAATCTGCAAGTCGAGACATTATAATTTTATACCTTTGTCGTCTTTGGTCTTTGGTACGAAAGGTATGACTCAATTAAAGTCAGTCCGTCATGATCGACAGGACTTCCGGTTGCGAGCACGCACGGACGGTGTGTTGTGTATTGGCACAACGATATTTGAACATTTCCTTGCTTACGTACCTTGCCAAGCTCAGACACTCGGGAAACTTCGCACGAATTTTCGATCCATGATTGTCGCATGTAACCTTGATTTCTCCCCTCTTCAGCTTCAATTTTTTTTCTAAAAATGTAAGAAACGCATACGTATGTGCATTGTCGAGATGCGCGCTAGCGAAATATAATTTGCTCTATCGCTATTCCAGGTTAAAAATGCCATGATATTTCTGTTCGCCAATCTTCGTAATCAAAATGGCAGCGGCCAGTTATCCACGCCCTGAACGTCATGTCGCCCCGCCTTTAAGAATTGTTTTTATACCTACATAATTTACAAATCGTGTATGAAACTTTAATTTAGAAAATATATATTCGTGATTTGTGATTTTGTTTACATTTAAAAAGAAAATAAAGAAAAAATACGACAGGTGAATCAATAGAAAACGAACGTAATTTTTCTATGTTGCAATACTTGTGGCATGGGAATGATGGGAGGGTAAGCCAAGATAAAATTGCATCGGGATATCATACATTGTTTTCTAATTATTTATTTTATGATACACGAAATATAATAACGCTCACGTATTCGCTCTGCGGAGTGCTGAATGCATTTTGCATTATTATTACTCTGGCTTTATAGCTCCTCGCCACCAGCGCTCAACCATTTCAATATAATATTCGTGCCAAGAACCCATTCACGTCACCTGGGTTGAATGCGGCACAAATTGGATGAATTTTTTGTTTGTTGTACGAACTTAACGCTGTGACTAGGATTCGAACCTCAGAACTTTTTGTTGAAATGCGAGATTCAGAACTACTTTAATACAACAACTACTAATGCAGTTTTCTTTTTTTTTCTCTCTCTCTCTCTCTCTCTCCGTCACTCGGTGTCCATATCCTCACGCCTTGTATGTTTTGTTGACACCTTAGCTGCAAACTTGACCGTTGTGGTCAAACTGTTGGCCAAATAAATCTGACCACCGTCTCATCAGTGGTCAATCAACCAGCAGCAGCTGACCAGTCCGTCCACATTTCCACTAAATTACGGCCACTGACCATATGGCACGTTCGTGTCATAATCTGGCCAGAGTAATAATAACTTACCGGCCGGGGAATATTTGAATATGGGTCGCTCAGGGATCAGGAGCGTTTCAAATCTAAACAAGTATTTCCAAAGCAAATACCACATGCAAACATTGCCCGATGATCGAATATTTCAATAAAAAAAATTGAGCAAAAGTTCAAAATGGTATTCGATGTGAGAGATCGACCAGCCAATGTCATCGACTAGTGATCAAATAATGGGAAATGTAATGCCTTTAAAGTAATATCTGGTATTGATTGTTACCGAAAAATAAAAATGTTTACAAAATCGCACAATTTATTGAATTTTCGTATGGAAGCATGTGCAACTCACTGTAAATCTAATTGCTTAAAGAATTGTAATATATGGAAGAAACGTTTAGTTCTTGAACCATCTTACAAATCAAAGTGTCACTTGGAATGAAATTTGTTTCAAACAAAAGTATACTACAAAACTTTGGCTGGTGCTTTACTATATCAGCCTTTTAAGCGAGTAAAGCGAAGAGTTTTAAAATTTTGCTTATTTAGGTTTACGACCCATTGCATTTACTTGATAGGGATGATAAAAACCTGAAAGGAACTGACAAAACGAGATTGATAATCTTGACCCTTTCCTCCTATTTCCGTCCATATTGAAGGAAAATATACAAAACAAACAAAACGAAACACCTGCCTTTTAAAGCGATGCGTACAAACTCTTTTTCGCAGCGGTGACGCCATTTAGAAATAACAAATTATTGCTTTCCTGAGCGGAGACGGACAGCCCACGCCAAACAAGAGAAGAAATTATAGGTGAAAGCGTGGAGATAAACATGAAAAGAAGATTCACAGCTCGAATCTAAATTCGATATATGTAAAGGGCACCTCTAATTGTGTAAGCTATAACTTGCCCAGGTGAGTGGCTGGGAGTCGCGCTCATCTCCAGCCGTGACAGCGTCATTTATTTTGTGGGTCAAACAGACGATCGATCATCAAATTACATCTTTGGGATCGGTATCGCGGACATCACGGAGAGCGGGAGATGGACATGGAGAGAATTGTTAGTGAGCGAGAGAGAGAGAGAGAGAGAGGGGTAGGAGATGGAGAGAGAGGGAGGGGGTAATAGTGGGGATGCGGGAGACAAGGGAAAAGAATAAAAGATAAAGATGAGAAAATAAGGAAGGTTAGAGAGTAAGGAGGAATACTAACAAAGAGAACGGGAGAGGTGGGAGACAGAGAGGGAGATAGAGACGGTGTAAAGAAGGGAATGCAGGAGAAAATGGAAAATGAACGAGAGATAAAAATAGGAATATAAGGAAGAAACACATTTTCCTTTATTCTTCCCTCCTCGCTCTGTGATTGGCTGCCCCTCACATCCTGTTCTTTCTTTCTCTCCACCTCCTTGTTTAGCTTTCTCTATATACTTGTGTGTTCACTTAATATCCTTGTCATTTTGCTTATAATTAAGATTCTGCTAGAATCGAAAGCTCAAACTCTTTTTTTTTTTTTTTTTTTTTTTTTACTTCGATTGAAGGATCGAAAGTAAGGAGAATTTCTAATAGCAAAAGAGAGAGGCGTCCGCCTGTAATCAAGCTCTTTTGGACAGTCACAGACTGACTTTGGTTGGTTCCTGTGTTGGCTCGATCCCCTGTCGCGTCTTTCGGATGTTGACGCTAAGTTCGTTCCTTCTCTCTTTCTCTTCTTCTCCTGGCGTAAATATTTGAAGGATACACTCCGTAAAACCCAATCTCTCTCGCCCAGGTGAGTGGCTATGATATGCTATAATCTCCAGCCGTGACAGCGTCATTTCTTTTGTGGGTCAAACAGACGATCGATCATCAAATAACATCTTTGGGCCTGGGATCGGTATCGCGGACATCGCGGAGAGCGGAGATGGACGTGGAGGGAATTTGGAGAGAGTTAGGAAGGGAGAGAGAGTGAGAGAGAGAGAAAGAAAGATGGAGAGAAAGAGAGAACAAATGAGCCATAGAAAGCGAGAGGGGTAGAGAGAGATAGAGTGAGAGATAGAGGTAGAGCGAGAGAGAGGGGGGGGGAGATCGGGGAGAGAGAGAGCGCGGGAGAAAATTGAAAAAGAACGAGACATAAAAATAAGACATATAGGAAAGGATAGAGAGTAAGGGGAATAATTATAAAGGGAGAGAGATGAAAAGAGAGAGAGGGAGAGGGGGAGAGATGAACTAGAGTAGGGGATAGTAGAATTGATTCAAAAGCAGGACAGTCTGCTCCAAGTAAGAGTAAAATCACATCGTGCTATACGCGAAGTTCATGTGTGGAGAACAGCTGACAATAGTTTATTTTTTTAATCAAGCACTGCACTCTGATTGTTCAACTCAATTGTTCAATCCACAGTTAGGGGGTTACACGAGTGACAAATCTTTCAAAATGGTAAATTATCACTCTAAACAAACTGGATCTATCGCAACGACGGTTTGATACAGCAGCTTTTTAAAAGCTAATTCGATGTTTTACCTTTTATATCAATGACTACTCTCGAAACTACAGTAGATATGAACATAGTAGGTGACTAATGATCTAACAAAGATCTTTATGCAAAATGTCTTCGTAGCACGTTATATTTTATTCAGGAAATGGAATCAAGCATAGATGATGCAGAGCAATACTCCAGGCGTAACTGCCTCATCTTTAATGGCATCAGCGAGTCGGAGAACGAAAACACCGATGGAATCATCATCGACATTTGCAGCGAGAAGTTGGGCGTTACGATTACCGCGAGTGATATCGACAGGAGCCATCGTCTTCCCCAGTCGCCAACTACAACATCGACATCAACCTCGTCAAAGCTGAAACCAAGGAATGTCATCGTGAAATTCGCCAACTATCGAGCTCGCGAAGCAGTCTATCGCGCCCGATTTAAACTCAAGAAGTGTAAGGATGAAGAGCATATCTACATCAACGAGAACCTTACAAGGAGAAGAAATAAACTATTCTGGAAAGTAAAGAAACTCAGTTTCGTGAGCAGAGCCTGGACAGAAAACGGCAAAATCTTTGCGAGAAACGACGAAGGTGTCCGAGTTTCCATTACAAGAGACAGTGAGTTTTCTCGCATCATGTCCCTTAGCAATTCTAAGTCAGTCTGAGATGGATATTTTATAAGGTATACATGCTGTTTAATGAGGTTAGCTTTTTTCCGTGATAAACGTTTACTTGTCACATCGCTCATTTTTATTCTTGACTGATTATCTCATTCTACATTTAAATCAGTCTTTTGTTTATCTTGCTTTAACACTTTAAACCTTTCTAACTATAATAGTTTGCATTCTAAACTCTGTACGTGATTAATTATCCTGTATTTATATATTCCATATTTTGCATATATTCCATTGTTGTATTTCATTTAGGGGATAAATGGTTAGGCATTACCCTTGTATTAAATGTTCAGTAAATGTAACGTGCAATCAAAGGGCTTTACAATGTACACTCTGCAATCATTGGGCTCATACAAAATGTGAATTTATAAGCAATGTTCTATATGATGACATGACACATCACTTTATAGATTGGCAATGTACGAAGTGTCTTTTTACTCACTTACCATCATTTGTAAGGAGCTGTGATAATACAGTGAAATCGCAATGTGAAGATGGCATAATCAATAATACAAGTTCATGTGAAATGTTTTGTTCCGTGCAATATGATTGTTTTAAAAAGAAGGGAATTAAAATGGCCCATCTGAATATTCGAAGTCTTTATAGAAATCTTGATGAGGTTGAATCATTCTTACATAATAATCAAATTCAAATATTAGCATTAAACGAAACTTTTCTTGACGATTCTGTCTTAAACAGTGGACTCGATATTGACAATTTTTGCCTTGGTAGAAATGACAGAAACCGTCATGTTGGCGGAGTTGCTGTATATATTCATAGTTCTTTGTCGTTTGAAATGATTGAATATGATGTTACATTTTCCTCTTTAGAAATGATTCCTATCATGATCAAGCCAAAATTTTCCATACCGATAATTTTTATTACTTGGTATCGACCCCCAAATAGTAGCATTGAAACTTTACATCTGTATGAAAATATGCTATCCTTCCTTGACAGTTTTAATCAACCTATATTATAATTATGAGTGACACAAACTGTGATTTACTTAATGTTCCATTGTCTGCACAATCAAAAGGTCTAAATGAAATTCATAATCTATTTTCGCTTGAGCAGATAGATAACGAAATTCCTACACCTCCGATTCATCATGTTCATCAACTCTTATTGATCACTGTATAACTAACATGAAAGAGAAGGTACTGGGCCATGGCGTCATACACTTAGGCATTAGTGATCACTCCCTGAGTTATATAATATGGAAATCAAAACATGTTGGATCTCCTCATACTGTACATTTTAGGAAAACAACTGGTATTGATCTAGATTCATATTTTGAAAGTTTAAAAAAACAGCCTTTGTATGAAGTTTTAGAAATTGATGATATTGAAGTAGCTATAAGTAAATGGGAAAGTTTATTCATGGATGTCGCTAATCAATATATATGCCAATGAAAAAGAAACGAATGAAAACTAGGAAATCTCCTTGGATGAATTCTAATATTTTCAACCTCATTAAAACCAGAAATAAATTAAAAGAAAAAGCCTGGAAAACCAAAAATGATCAAATTATGAAAGATTACAGAACACTTAGAAATAAAGTTACTTTTGAAATTCGAAAAGCCAAGAAATTATATTACACTAATCAATTGACTAATATTCAAACCAGCGCTGGTAACACTTGGACTGTATTAAAATCTTTATTACCCTCTAACAATGCAATAAAATCAACCTTCATTTCTGAAGAAGATAAGTTGTATGAAAGAAGTAAACAATTCAATTATTACTTTGCAAACATTGGGAAGGTTTTAGCTTCTAAAATACCCAAAGTAAATGAATCTTCTTTCGGTCAAGAGCACATGAGTTCTTTTTCTTCTTGTTTTAATTTCAAATTGATCACAGTCGAGGAAGTTCAAAAAGAGATAAAACTTATGAAAAACAAATCTGCTTGCGGTACTGATGGTATTTCTATTCGGATGATAAAAATGTCTGCTCCAATAATTGCACCTTACCTCACTTATTTATTCAACAAATCACTACTTGACTCTAAATTCCCTAAGCAATATAAAACAGCCAAAGTAATCCCAATTTTCAAATCGGGAAATAAAGATGAACCATGTAATTATAGACCTATATCCATTTTGCCGTCTACTTCTAAGATTCTAGAACGAATTGTATGTAAACAATTGAAAGTATACATGAATGAACATGATATCATCAACCTCGAACAGTCTGGTTTTCGAAAGATGCATTAAACTATGACTTCTCTNCTTCTTCTCCTGGCGTAAATATTTGAAGGATACACTCCGTAAAACCCAATCTCTCTCGCCCAGGTGAGTGGCTATGATTTGCTATAATCTCCAGCCGTGACAGCGTCATTTCTTTTGTGGGTCAAACAGACGATCGATCATCAAATAACATCTTTGGGCCTGGGATCGGTATCGCGGACATCGCGGAGAGCGGAGATGGACGTGGAGGGAATTTGGAGAGAGTTAGGAAGGGAGAGAGAGTGAGAGAGAGAGAAAGAAAGATGGAGAGAAAGAGAGAACAAATGAGCCATAGAAAGCGAGAGGGGTAGAGAGAGATAGAGTGAGAGATAGAGGTAGAGCGAGAGAGAGGGGGGGGGAGATCGGGGAGAGAGAGAGCGCGGGAGAAAATTGAAAAAGAACGAGACATAAAAATAAGACATATAGGAAAGGATAGAGAGTAAGGGGAATAATTATAAAGGGAGAGAGATGGAAAGAGGGAGAGGGAGAGGGGGAGAGATAAACTAGAGTAGGGGATAGTAGAAGTGAATCGAAAGCAGGACGGTCTGCATCTAATCCAAGTAAAAGTAAAATCACATCGTGCTATACGCGAAGTTCATGTGTGGAGAACAGCTGACAATAGTTTATTTTTTTAATCAAGCACTGCACTCTGATTGTTCAACTCAATTGTTCAATCCACAGTTAGGGGGTTACACGAGTGACAAATCTTTCAAAATGGTAAATTATCACTCTAAACAAACTGGATCTATCGCAACGACGGTTTGATACAGCAGCTTTTTAAAAGCTAATTCGATGTTTTACCTTTTATATCAATGACTACTCTCGAAACTACAGTAGATATGAACATAGTAGGTGACTNGTTTTAATATTTTATATTCTCACCATAATCATTTATATTGTATACCTGGACCTCTTGGAAGAACAGAAGTATTTAGTTTAATTCTTCTGAAAGGGCAATCCAGCCAATCTTATTATTTGCAAGTTATGTTTTTGTTCACATGTAAATTTGCCAAATGTATTCTTATTTCGTATCATGTTGTATATTATATGTCTATTTTTAACGATTGGGAATAAAGTACCATACCATACCATACCAGGCGTGGATTTAGGAAGGGGGCATTAACACCCCCACCCTCCGACCCCCCTCCCTCCCCGATAGGTCTGTACGTTGCATTCGTGTGTGTATGCGTATGCGTGTGTGTAATAGTAGTAGTAGTAGTACTGTAGTAGTAGTAGAAGTCGTAGTAGAATTCGTAGATTTTCTTTGCCTGCGCGTGTGAATTTGTTGGGGCTATTTTGTGTGAGTATGTTTGTGTGTGTGTGTGTTTGTGTGTATGTGTGTGTTGTGTGTGTTTATGTGTGTATCAATAGGCTTGACATAGATAGAGAATAATCAATACAAATAAATGAAAAATGGGTAAGAATTTTTCTTTTTTGGTTACCCATCCCTTAAAACTTTTCAAAGTTTGACCCCATCATGATCCAAATAATAATTTCCACAATATAATTAATACATCGGCACAATTACATAATACATGGGTGAATAAATGACAATAATGGCACTGAAATCCGGAGATGAAAACCAATACTCTTGTGAGAGTTGCAATAATTAGTTTGCATTAAGTAAATTGCAGACGTAAGCGAATGAACGACATTTATTACCCAGACCCTCGAGAGAAAAACTACGAAAATTAAAGAAACTGGGGCACTTTTATGGCCCGCGAGATACGGGAATGGGCGAGTAGTTCTCGGTATGGGAGCTTATTATCACTTTAATATCAGGGTTAAGGAATGAGCGCTCGGATCCAGGCGTGTTTATTTGAATAGGGAAACTATCCATAATTCATCAACTTTCTAATGTAAACGGGCAAAAGTAGGTGAATGTTACTGGGTGTCCGTGGGAGGAGGCGAGCATAATCTCGTCCAAAGTCGATTAAAAAAAAGCTGTGGGCAGCATGAAAATCGAAACAGGGAAGTTTAGTGCGACAAAATACCTCAATACCCATTCCCCCATCGGAGCCATTTCATTATTTCACTAACCAATCGAGCCGCTATGCTTTTGAGCCAAATTGCAAGATTTATTATAATCTTCGACTGCATATTCGTAGAGAAAGTAGGGCATTGAACAATGTAAGACAGTTGCTTAGGATAGACAGGGATGTTTCAGCAGCTGCATGATAAGAGAGATGATAAAAAGAGTGATCAAGTGGAACATAAGCCGATAAACTAGGAGGAGAATAATAAAACGAAACACAGAGATTGCGATGAATAACACTGGTCAACAAAATTTTACTTTTTGAAAGTTGTCTGCGATTTGTTAGCTGATTTAGGGTGAATCTGATGCGCTGAATCCAAAAATCACATCGGTTTTGTCCCATCAGGTCAAGTTTTCGAGCTATCCCCACATGTTGTTTTTTACGTTTTTGTTCACATGTACACCTTTTGGAAGGTGTTGATGGAATAAAGTGACATGGCAGATGAATATTTTGGTTCGAAATGATTATACTGATAGGAAGAAATATTAAAATCACATAATAATGGGTAATTTTGCTGAAAATGGCTCAGTTTGAAGCCATGAAACCTCAAAATCCTCTAAAAATTCGGATGAAGCCCTCATATGGTTATTTTTGGAAAATTAGAGGATTAGACCAGCCAAAATATTTATTTTTGAACAGCAGAACAAAAATCTAGTAAAAAAGATCCAAAAATTTTAAGGAAAATTTGAGAGGTAAAGAGAAAATGCAGAATTTTTAATAATATAAAAAAATTTGAAAATAATGCCAAAATCACTATACAAATCTTCAAATTTGGTGACACTGGTGATAAGATAATGGCTCGTTCACCATTTATCCTTTATCCACGGATGAGAATAAATACCTATGATTTAAAAAAAAAACTCAGAATGTTCAGTTTTTTTAAGAAATTTAACAAACATTTTAATATTTTCATTTTTATGAAACTGAATAATAGCTCATGTACAAAAACAATTGAATTTCATACGATTTTATCATTTTAATTAATATATTGTCATAAATATAAATATATATATTCATAATTAACATGATAACATGGTACATCTGGTAATAAAAGGTGTCACAGAGGTTGCCAATTGGTCCATAATGGTGTTTGATATTTTAAAATTTAAAAATTTAAAAATTTAAAAATTTTCCATGACATTTCAGCCCACCAAACCCTTTAAAAGTGCTCAACACATGCATTAAAGAGTAAAAACATAAAAAACAACATGTGGGGATAGCTCGGAAACTTGACCTGATTGAGCAAACCAACGTGATTTTTGGATTCAGCACCTCGGATTCACTCTAAATCAGCAAAGAAATCGCAGACAACTTTTTTGCTGTTGACCAGTGTAATACATTACTATGAAAACACAAATTATTAGGTAGTTATTAGTAATACGCTATTGTCTACTTTTATACGTGCTCAAGCATTTTTAAAATCTACAATAACATTCTAATTAAAACCTCGCAAGTTATTGCACTCACAATCTTAAAGCAAACCAAGTCAACTGGGTGCACGAAGTAGTCATGATATATGATACGCTTATTTCCAGTCGTAAATGAAAAATAAATCAGTAAAAAATAACCAGGAAATAGTCAAAATTTTACGGGAATCAAAGGTCCCTTCTGTCAATCTCATCAAGTCATTTTAACTATTTCGTTTTAAGAGTGTGGATGAGAAAATGAAAACACACATCTACGAAAGTTCCTTCCATGTTCAACAGTTTCAGTATATATCTACGCATGTGATATCGTGGGAGATTATCATTTTGAAGCACTAAGCAATGACTTTTAATCTCTGTGATATATTCATTTGGTACAAAAATATTTATTTAGTTCAAATAGCTACTAAGATTTGGGATTCGAATTGATTATCTTTATGTCAGAAAATGATTTTACAGTTGCCTTCATGAAGCAACTTGTATCATTAGTTTGTTGTTGTTGTTTTGGGTAATTATGATATCTTTGGACTCCCAACAGATCACTCATAATCACGCATTTAAATATGGTTCATAACTTTTACTGAGTCTATATTATCCTGACGGTGGAATCGTGCAAGTTTCGTATATCAATAGAATTAACCTCTGACCTGGATTATGCTAATGTCCTAATCTGCATATATGACAGTAATCATGGTAATGAAGTTTCAATTGCTTTGATCAGGGAAATTGCTCGATTTTGTGTGGCTGTAATTGTAATTTATTGTTATATGCCATTCACATCTTCCCAATGGGAACAATGATAAAACTACACAGACAAAAACATGGCGCTGATAGTCTGCATCATGAGAAAATGTCTTAAAACAGAACGTGTTCCGATTCCAATGTGCATATCGATCAGGCCCAAATATATTTTTTTATCATATTATCCATTTTGTTTTATATATATTCAAATTGGAATGCACGTGTATATTGGTGAAAGCCCATTGGCGATTACCAGGTTAAAAGGAAAAATAACTTAAATGGCGTGACTGAAATTTTTGTTCCCATTGCATCAAGTGATCTTGCGCCTTTCGGCCAAATACGTTATTTAATAATCTTAGTATAAGCATCTCTAGGCTTTTCCTGTCTCGTTCTAGATCTGTATTCCATTTCATCAATGGGAACGTCTTGAAAATGGACTGTATTAATAAGATATGGAATTTGTCTTATAGATACTGTCAGTTAAGTGCTTCATTTGTAATTCACAACTCACAATACAACTCATATCTTTCCAAGGAAACAAAGTGAGGGCCATCTTTTATTGTTTGATTTGTTTGTCCTTGTTTTGTTTACTTTTTAAGTAAAATAATAGTCAGGAAGTTCGCGAACTGCTTTTGCCATCCCCCCCCCCCACCCCCTTTCAAGTGCAATTCTCCATAGACATCTTAAGATTGTTATGGAAATTAATTTTGTATTTTGTATTTTGTGCATCAAATTCTCATATCACTTTCTCAGAGTTATTTTACAAAAACACATTATTTGCAATGATGATTACTATTAAGGAGGATGTCATTGTTTTATCTGTTGGATTTCTAAACAAATTAACCAAAACAAACCCTGGCTGCGTATATGGGGCAAGGGAATTCACTTTTTTAAACTGATACAAATAATTTTGAATCATTCACGGGTATTCAAAACAACGAAGGAAATAATTATTTGTATCCGATTTCTAAAGGTAATCCCCACCGCCTTCCTGTTCATGAATAAATTATATCTATTCACTACAAGGGTAATTCTTTGGACCACGCGCTGAGGGAAAATATGATCCCGAGGGAAAATAAGTCATTTGGGTGGTCCAAAGAATGTTATTTACACACCCTCAGACTGCAGCGATGTGGGTATATAATGTTAGACCAAGCCTGCTCAACAATACCTAAAACTTTCACCAAACATGCCAAATGAAATAGATCTATCCCATTGCATATAAAAACATAAAATATTCATTTTATATGTGATATGACATTCAGACTTGGCCATTTAAGTTCACGAATATTGTAAAACTCAACTGATAAAATCTTCAAAACTAGCGATTCGCGGTGGGCGATATCTTGTTTACGTATTCTAGTTACACCACTAAGATAAAGATCAACAGCTGTTTAAAGCCCAAGTATAGTTTTGGTAAAGATTAAGAAATGTGAATATTGGGGTGTTTATCATGACATATAATTCATATATACATATTTTGCATATCTTTTTTATGAACTGATTCTTTAGAAAAATTCTAATTTGACCGGTGAATTATATTTAGTGCCCTCTACTGGTTATAACACTATTTGGCTTTTTATCGGGCATATACAAAGTCATTTCCGAGATTTGAGAATAGAATGATAAAGAAGTATGCATACCAATAACATTCTGATTTTTTTCCATCCAATTCTGTGCATGAGTAGTTGTATTTTATCAAGAAAGAACATATTGAATTCGTGTCGGGGGACACGACACTGAATTATTTTGCACATTCTAGGTTATAGCTTTTCCAAAACTCGTTCTTTTTACGCACAATCTTTTGTGCAACATGTTCATGATACTATATTTCATTTTATATAGATTTGAAGACAAAATTATAGGCGATAAAAATATTAGCTTTTACCAAAACTATACTTGGGATTTGACATAACCACCCGTGAAAATATAGAGCAATCGATCCCTTGAGATCGATATCACGTGACGTGCTCTCTACCAATATACTATTTATAAATATATCTACTCAATGAACTTATCAAGCATCAATACATTTATCAATACATTTATAACTCACGTATATCATCTCCCTACAGGGCATTTTTTGCATTATCATTATTACAGTGAATTCAGCCGGGCCGCCTCCAGACGGCAAATATTGAAAAATGAATATTTATCTTACCTGGGTTTATGCATCACGTTCGCATCGGAGTCCTTCCGAAAGGTGCAATACTCGTGGATCCTCCATGATTTTCCCCCGGTCATCAATTGAAGCATGCACTTGTTCAATAAAGGCACATTATCCACTCCCTTTACGAGCATTCCAACAAAGCAGTCGAGGTGATAATATCTGTTGGACATCAACAAGGTCACTTCCTATAGGTTATCATATCACACCTAGATCGAATGTAACACGCTGTAGATGAATTTCTTGCTGACGAAAATCAAGCGCCACGGTTGGGATTTGAACTGTGACACTCTGGTTGGTATGCGAGAATCAGAACCACTACACCACGACGCGTCGTGACGCATCTACATTGTTATGAGGCTTCCAAAATAATGTCGTCGTGCGTCTTGTACAGTGGGGGGTATAGGGGCTATACGGGTTTGTGCTGTGTTTAAAGGACATCTCTGTGAGCCAAATGTTTTGTTTTTGTTTTGACAAAGTAAACTTTTTAAAGCATTTGCAATAATTCCTCAGCTCTTATCCTGCCTCTTATCCTGAACACGGTACAACACGACTCTTTGTTCGGAGGCAATTATCTGTGAACTCATAAAGAGTCGTGTTCAATTGTGTTGCTTCTACCTGACTTGGGCCTTACAGTGTATAGAAAGTTAAAGCCCCAGTCACATAAAGGCCCCGATTGAACACGAGTCAACACGAGTCTTTGTTCAGCTAACAGATAACTGCCTCTGAACAATCGTCTTGAATCGAGCTCAATGTCACTGGGGCATCAGCCTTACGGCTTGTGTTAAGCCCCTGTCACATAGGACCCCGGAAGCAACACGATTCACCCCGACTCGTTGTTCTGAGGCAGTTAACTGTGAATTAACAAAAAGTCGGAGTGAATTGTGTTGCTTCCGGGGTCCTATGTGACCGGAGCATTATCCTTGCAGTACTGGTTTAAAAGCAGGGATGACATAAGGTAAAAATTAAAATTTGAATAAATTCACTTGTCATGAAAGCCAGGAGTCCATTTAATGCATATTCTGGAACAGTTGGCATCTCTGTAGAATCAGAAGCCGCCGATAGACTTGATGAGAAAATGTGAACGCTGTGGCCCGTATTTCGGTAGCGAGGTTTAAGTTAACCCTGGTCTAAATCTGTGGTTTAAGTATGGGTAGCCAAAAGTGCCAAAACTTTATATACAATGTATAATTCTTATGTTAACTGCTCTCTTTTCCCATGTTCTAATAATGTAGAAAACTCTTGAAGTTGTTATTCCGAGACAGTTTTAAATACTATGAGTGCCAAATACCCATAAACTGCTGAACACTTTTCTTGATGCAATAAATTCCACAAAACACATAGGACTTTGACCTTCATTTTTGTTATAAATGCTAGTGCTATGATGTTGGAATTTACACAACTTATTCTCAAATACTGTAAAATATCATGGCAAAACGTATTACAGTTTTCTAGTAAGGGATCTTTCCTAAAACAATGCTTTGAATATGTATTTAGGAGTGAAAGAAAAGTGAAAGTCAAAGCCCTGTACTAAAGCCCTGTGTGTATCTATAATGAGCTTGGAAAGAATTTCACATATGCCCTAACATATCAGTCCATTGTGTAATGCCACTGAAATTTGGAAGAATTCTTTTCAGCCCAGAGTCGTGAATGACTATTGACAACTAATACCAAATGTATGTTTGAGAAAGTGGTTCATGCACAATAGTTCTGTATCCTTTTGTCATGCACACAGATTTTAGGTATGGCAGTTTCAAGTTCTTGGGCCACAAACGTGGCCCGTCGCAGTTTAGGGGTTAAACATCGACTGTTATATATTCACGCCTCTTTTGGCTTCCCATACTTAAACCACATATTTAAACTCTAGTTTAAGTTAAACCTGACATCAGAATACGGGCCATTGAGAATAAAGGACAAAGGTCTTGAACAAAGTAAACAACATCCATTCAAGCATTAACAGTAGCTATATGAACAAAAAATATATTTCCATCCTTCTTATTCGGTGGAAAATTGTTGAACACGTGTTACACCCGGAACTTTCTTTGAAACTGTTATGACTGCTTGAATAAACTTGTCTACTTTGTCCCTTCTTTTCACAGTAAAAGGTCTTAAATTTAAGAGAAAGATCGGTATAGGGATTTTCTCCCCTGCCGGCCTGCCCAATTGTGTTTGTTTACAATTTCGCTGTCATCACACCCTTTGGTCATCAGACTATCCTATGAGTAATATGACGGTGTATCACGTCGGATTAAATTCCATCAAACGAGGCCGGTAAATTGCACCTTTTATCTTATTTTAGGGTTAAAAAAAGAAGCCACCTCGGTTGACATCTTCTCGTCTTGGGAAATACCCGATGACGTATCCTGTTCGGTGTCATCCGTAGAACTCCAGCTCGTTCAGATACTATCTATATCGCAGCCTGAAGGGACGTGCAAGCACGGATTACGCTGGCTTTACCAAACAGCCCACGTCTGAGCGGAAATGTCGCTTATAATTATAACGTAGATTGGATTTTATGATTTTCCCTTAGAAAGCATACCGACCTCTTTCTTGCCAAGTCGCCCCTCCCCCTACGCATTCGTGGGTAATTCACAGGTAATAGGCTACGACAGCATTGCTGAGAAAAAGCAATCCTTTTGATGTGTGTATCATTCAAATTTGAATTTTACATAAGATGGGAGAAAGAAGAATCATTCTTTAGCATCGCCATTCGAAAAACGAGACCGAAGCTTCAGACCGGCATCGCAGAAACCAACCCAAATAAATGTTGTGATCTCCCGATTCCACCCCCACACCCCCCCCCCCCCAAAAAAAAAAAAAAAATGAATAGAAACTTTGGTATTGTTAGGCCTTTATGAATATTCGGTAAACACCTCTCCATTTCCTATGCTATTATGTAGTCTGCAAGCACATACCCTATGCTTTTGGTGCGTGCATGCGCAGAGCGTGATACAGAGTATGCATGGGTAACTACATCACACTCATCATTGCTTATTTCCTTCAACCTTGTGACTACATCTCACACACATCACTTTGATGAAGTCACACAATACATACCCTGTATTACGCTCCGCGCATGCACACATCGAAAGCCTATAGGGTCTGTGCTTGCAGACAAGTCATGAAGATTACATACGATGATACTACAAGAAGGAGTAGAAACATTTATAACTCCAGAAGCATGGATATAAGAATGCAGTTCGAGGCGGCTTAGAATATCATAGTAAATATAATCAATTAAGACTTCGTCACACATGTTAAATCTAAATTCGTCTAGTCACGCTGGACATACGAATATGTTAGCGTCAGCCAAGCATGCCCCTATAAAGTTCAGCGCATATTAAGGAGGATGTGTAACTGGGACTGCACATATAAGTTTACACGACCTCAGGTGTATTATGAGCGATGCGAAGCGGCATGTTGTGATTAAAATTAGATTTTCCAAACTGCTTTATCGTATGCCAAAGTTGTGTTTCAGAGGACAAGTTATTAGGGGCTGAATGTGTTGATTGAATTTCCGGGATTATTTTCGATCATGGCTCGAATGAATGAAGAAAAATAATCCAATCAATAATGCAGTTGCAAGTAATTGCTCACTGATTGCTAATTAAAATATATCATTATGTAAGGAAATGAGCTATACAAAATAATATTATTTGTTCTATTATAGTCTATCCCCTAAATTATTTTTTTAGCCATGAAATTCAAATTTGATTGATGCTAGGTTTTATCTTATATCATAAATGCCTTTTGAAATCATAAAACGTTTTGACAAAAATAGAAATATTTGTCAGAGCAATTCAATGCATGATTGGGGTTGTTCTTTCATGCAAACCAGAGATGTTTGTTTTTTTTGCATTTATTCCATTTTTTGTAGCTATGGGGTTATCCCTGCCCTTTGGATTTCCCTGGATCCGCTCCTGCTCTAGTATAGGCGACCTTGTGTGCTCCTATGATCGTTTCCATGCACCATCAAATGAACGACGCCACATTATAGCTCGGTTACACATTTGCATTGATAGCCACCGTAAATTGAATTTCCTTCACGTCCCCGTGTGCAGACACGTTTTGCTTTAAATAACAAACTTACGCTCATTACTTTGCCATTGAAAAAATAATCAAGATCCCGGTTTAAATGCTCGCGAAATTTTTCTTATACATTTCGAGTAAAAATAGATGAGCGCTAAGAAAATATGTTGGCTTTAGGGTAGCGAATCGATCAGTTATTTAATTATTCATTCAAGTTTTCTTTAAAATATAGGAAGGTCTTATTCAAGCAGCATGACCTGCTTTGCAAGAGAACACTGCCAAAACATAAAGTACAAATACATCAAAATCACAGAAAAGCATAATAGATGGCATAAAACAAATGAATAGGAGAATATAATTGCACGCAAAGAGATCACGATCTTATCATCAAAGGCCCCGCAGACGTTTATCTGCGCATCTCGCGTTGCTTAAGAGAGATAATCATCCGGTCAGACGTTTATAAATGATGTTAAATTGATTGAATCTTGAAACATACAGCACAAATAGACTTTCAAAATTAGGATGTTTCCTGTTTTAGCCAAAGGAACTTTAGAATATTATGCCGAATGAATAGAGCGACATTTTATTTCTATTATTCTCGACAATGTCAGTCATTGCCTTTAAAGCAACTGTGTAACTGGGACGCAATGAACCATGCTGCATGCGATTAGTAGTATGCTTCCTATCATCATCATCATTGATGGAATCAATGGCGTGCTCTTATATCGATGGGACCTTGGTCTTCATGACGTCATCACGAGATAGTATAGGGAGGTCTTAAAGGTATTATTTGGTATACTTACCACCAGCAGAAAACGATACATTATTTTGTAAGAATTCGCAGAATGACTTTCAAAAATCTGCTGAAGGACTCTTAATAAAAAGTAGATTAAACCGGATCTGCATTCTACCCCATCTTCTTCTCTTCCTTCTTTCTCTACACCTCATTCTCCTCCTTCTCCTCCTTGTTTTATACACTTCTGTCAACATTGTAAAAGGGTTTTATTGATCATTTCCGACTGATAAGTAAACGGATTTGTGAGCCACAAAAAAACAAAATGATGCTCAAAATATAGTGCCAACAAAATTCAGTCGTAGTAGCCGTTGGCATTGGATGAGAGAGAAATTGATTAAAGATGGTTTTGGGAGCACGCAGGGGTGTGTGTGTGTGTACGTGTGTATGTGTGTGTATGTACGTGTTTATATATTTGCGTGTGGTTCTTGTGCTTTTTTATTTTTATTCCCTCTCTCTCTCTCTCTCTCTCTCTCTTCAAATGTTCATCTTTATCAGACCTAATGATTTTTGCCTCTATTTTATATTGAGATAGGAATTTCCATATTAGGTCACATTCTTAGAAATTGAGATAGGTCCACCTTGTGGGCCGTTACATCATAGACAAACAAGGAAACAGATAATGAAAACATAAACAAATATCAATAAGTAATGAGCATACTTTTAGAATCTCCTAATGGTCATTTATAACAACTGTACGATAAATTCCTAAAGCTCATTTTCCCCATGACACCAAAAAAATTCATCGTATCATTATTTCGCAACAAAAATAGCTTTTGATCCCCGGATGATTATCTGATTAATACATTTCGATTGAATTCATTTCGATACAGGCCTCAATCTTTAACAATTATACTGTCAATTAATTGCGAAACTAAACTAAATTGATGTATTGTTTTATCGAAACACCACAGACTGTAAAAAGCGGGAACTGAAATACACCTGCAACTGCCCCCATTGTCATTATTGTTTATTATTTGGTACAGAGTGTCACAATAAAAATGTAACCAAAATCCTGGCCATGTTTAGGATATTTTCTTATTCAAATCCGTAGAAAGTATTTCCTAACTAGAATAAGCATTATTTCATCAAAGTCGGTACAGCCATACAAAGGATATAATTCGGGGGAAGGGATCAGTGTCGGACTAAAGATATGGTAAATTTGTGATGTCTAAACAGAAATCGACGCCCACCCACCCTCCACTTTTCGCAAAATTGTTTTTAAATTTCTCTCATCCACTTTCTTTAGTCATTGTTTCAATCTCCATTTCATTAGACTGTTTTCAATGACATTATGAGTACTAAAGAAAACTAAATCAATCCGAATAGGTTTGTAAAGGAGGATAAATGGGGTTCAAGATGAGGCGATTTCTGTTCAGGCGACACAAAATATTGCCATTCATTCAATCTTACATTTCTCCGGAAAAAGTGCAGTAACCTTCGAATGACTTGACCGATTTTGATGACATTCAGATCCTCATACTTATTAAGAAATAAGCATCTACAGGAATGTGGGTGATACTCAATATCGCCATCTGGCATGAGGCATTTCTATTGACACACCCTGTATCTACACCTCTTTCGGGGAAACGGCGTTATAAGACTATATTTTTTTTTATTTAGAAAAATCCTTCAAATTCTACCTCCATCGTAACAATGGGAAATTTTACCATATCTATACAAGTTTTCCCGGTAAATTGTAAAGTTTTTTTAAATATATATTTTTAATTATATATATCTCCTGCCCGTCATACAAAAATATAAAGAATACGAAATTTACCTCTAGTCTTTTTATAGAAAATATTGACACTTTTAGAATATTATGCCGGAAAATCATGAATTAGAATCATATTGTAAAGATTTTCAAATTGATATCCCAAAGTATTTAAGCACAAATATTTTGGAGACAAATCAACAGTCACTTGGAAGTCACAGAGTACTACACTCTCATACGAACTGAATTCAGCTTGGAATCCATTTTTATCTCTCTCCAAATCTTCAGGAATACGACAAGATGCATGTTACAAAGGTATTTATCATATTATTTCACTATTTGGGCTTGAAGTTTTAAATCTCGACGGTTTTAGATGGTGTTCTGAATGTTGATAGCTATGTTGCCTTTACTATCTGCATATCCCTCAGTTGGTTTAATATGCGCTCATTGTTACTGCAGATGTGAAGGTGCGAGGCATATATGTTGAAGTGGGGGTACACTGATAGCTCTGCAGGTTGTACCTGTGGGCAGCTCAAACAGACTATATCTTCTAAGCTGCAATACAAGGTTACAACCTTGTATCAAGAAGAACCTGACATTGGTGACTGATGTAGCTATTGCATGCAATATACATTAGGAAACGGTTGTATGATGGCATGAGAGGATGATGATTTTGATATCATCGTGTCATGTCATCAATTAAACGATTTCCAAAGAAGCTGTATATTGGAATATTCTCTCCTATATCTATAACCCTTCCAAAATAATTCTCCAATCTTGTTCAAGAAGCTTTAATTCGTGGTTTACTGAAGGCCCTAAAACTGTTCCACGTTGCTGTGTATGGTGACTTAAACAAACATTCAATTGTAAATTTAAAGTTTCCAAATACGGGATAAGTGTAAAAATTTGAAGAGTGTGGGCCTGTATTTTATTCACGATTTTCATTTTCTTCCAGAACGCGATGTTCATTGCCCTCCTATTTGCTGCCATCAGCGCTAGTTCCTGCAATCCAGTGGCCCTGACGTGCACTCCAAACCAGGAACTGGCCCCGGCGGATCTTTACCCCAACAAGGATGCCTTTGCCGTCAAGAAATTCGACCTTTCACCGGATGATATGGGTCGAAGCGAGTGCTCAAACAGGACCCTCACCGGCAACCCTGCGAGCACCAGCTGTCCATCGGGGACGACACCCGGGAGTACGGTGGTGGTGAACGATGATGCCCAGTGTCCTTGGACCTACGTGGATTGCTTCGAGTCGGACCGTATACCGATGACGATCCAGGTCGCTCAGTGCCAGTGCTCCGGATGTTTAGACCCCTACACACACCGCTCGAATCCGAACCTCCAGTGTAAACCCGTGATGAGGAATATGAAGGTATTGAGGAGGAAAGCGTGCTCGGGAGGGATGTACAAGTACGAGGAGGAGACTATTTCTGTCCCTGTGGCGTGCGCTTGCATGAGGCAGAGGGTTGCTGTTTAGTTGGGCCCTCGAAATTCATGGTCTCTTGCTTGCTAATAATGCACACTTTGAAAAAAGAGAGCACTGTACCTTTAAGATGGAGGGTAATGTAATACTAGGAACACTTTTTAGGATCACGATATCTATTTCCGTAAAATTAAGTCAAACGATAATCCAATGCTTTTTGTTATGGTATGCAAATCGGAACCGGCTTGTTATTGTTGTGTCCGCACAGTTCAATATACGGCGTAGGGCTCTATTGTCCACGACCCACTTTATTTTGCGGAAATTGTTTATATCGTGTTTAGTGTACAAAATTGCACTTTTTTCAAAGTTTTTCAAAATGCATGTATTTAAAAATGAAACATTTGTGGGGTTCGAACCCGCGACATTGAGGAATCGCTTCATTCCAAGCCACATAATCTACTGTCTGGGCCGTTTATATGCTGTTATTGAGCAATGGATATTAGGACATTAGAACTTCTGTTAGCAAAGAGCGGATACTTTTACGTACTTTAATAAAAGAGAAATGTATTAATTCACGTATACGGATTCTATGTTTGTTGTCTCACAAATACTTACATCGGTCGTAAGCGGTGAGAAGCTCAGTCGAAATAGAGTTTGGCTTTGAAATGAAGTGACTCCAATATGGCATGAGTACGAACCCCACAAATATCGCTATTTCTTAATTGTTAAATCTTGCGCACTTCCTGAAAAAAAATATTGCAATCAAACGGGTGCTCCCAGTGTTGCAAGATGCTATATTACATTTTTTTTCTAACTGTGTGGTATCATGATTGTGTCATCAAATTGTTTGTATTCTTGTTTGTTTCAGAAGTTTTGCTTGCTTCCACTTAACTTGTTTTCTATGTTGCACTTTCTATATGCTAAAAATAATGTTTTTACATTTTCTATCAACATCAAGTGGTGTTAACCTGACAATATGACACCGACAACTCACACCATTGCAACATTGTTTACCACAGCTTGGAGTCGACATTTCAAAATCTCGTTTTTGCAGTGTTTGCATTTCTTGTTTGGTAATATTTGTAGATTAGCATGTTGTTCAAATGTTCACTAACGATAAAGTATAACAATCTCATTTCACAACTGTATCAATTCGGGTTTTTTTTAGAAAACATGGCGCTCGATATGAACAAAAGATTGTTGAATAAGTTTTGTAGCTTAGTTTGCATAGTTTTTACTGTACAATATTCACATGGTCTTATGTGAATAACCTTTGTAAGGTTACGATAACATAAAAATTTGTCAAGTTTGACCTATAACGTACTCACTATGTGAGGGAGATTCGCAAACGCTTCTTTGTTATTTATTCACGACAGTTTATTCATGCCTATTATCAAACCTGATAAGCTTATGATTTTAATGAATTTTGAAGCATATTCACAAAATTAGCAGGGCATATTAATATCCATTATATTGGTATATTTTTTCGCAAAAGAGATAATTAGCTATGCTTAGATTATCTGGGACAACCGACAAACATATTGATTAATTAATTGTTTCAGTTTCAATGTGGAGTATTCTATATTATTCTAAACAGGTGGAATGGCGGTATAAGGCTTCGAATCAAATATATTGATAACAAACAGAGGTTTCATTCATATCATTTGTTTTCTTTCGCAGTTCGAAAATATTGAAAAGTAGAGGTATAGTAAATGGAGAATATCGATAAATTTAGAGTACTTTGTAAGCGTATATTAATACCATTTTCTTATGTGAGACGTGTCTTTTATGTAAAATTCCTACATATCTCGAATGCTGGCGTTTATTTACTAGCTTTCCCTGATTGTGGATTGCAATTGATTTGTAGGTTATTTCCATATGGAAAGTAAAGTATATAGTAAAGTAATTGTGATTCATCCATTATTTCCCTTTTTATTGTTACATAAAGTAACTTCTTTGAAATAAAACGCATGTCTTTATTATAAGGCACTCTAAAATCTGTATCTGTCCGTATGTGTGTATGAAGCTTGTGTGTTTATAGATTTTTATTTCTGCTCTTTCCACCTGTCACAGTCTTTGCAGTACATGACATTGTATAAAATACTTGTAATATGTGACTAAAGTTGCATAATTAGATACAAGGGTATTTTTCACGCAAAATGTTGCTTTCAACGAGCGTGTTTGTCTGTATTTGTACGTGTGTGTATGTGTGTGTATACATATATATATATATATATATATATTTGTGTGTGTGTGTCCCTACGTGGGATGTGTGGATGTGTGTGTGTGTTTGTGTGTTCGATGGTATACATGTATTAACAACTTTGAAGAGACTGACATAACAACGTAAATCAATGATCCAAAAAATATCTTCCCTCTATAAGCATTTGCAAGGCTGAAAAAAGTCCATTCCGTCCGGATTTGAACCCCAGTTTTTTTGGATTTGAACGCTGGCATCCTGACCACTAGACCACGGAGGTGGGCTTAGCGGTGAGGACAGCCAAATACGATATTCATTATAATTTTCATGTCTGGTGCCAAAATAAACATTACTAATAAAATGAAGATCACTAACGTAATTCGATCTTAACTTGGGGAAGGTTCAGTACCATCGTTTGCGTCAAAAGTCTGCGTACTCCAGGTGTAAATTGAATTCATTTTACGTTTTCTATGCCCTTAAGTACGAGGGGAAGACGTTTGACTAATGCTGAATGAATTATGTTTGCCGTCGACGTCTGTACGTGTTTGCGTCAACCATGCGTCTGCCATTCATGTTTATTTTGCATACTATAACTGTAGTCTGGGAGACACGCCCACACTGAGTGGGCGCTTATGAATATAAATATGGTTGTTTATAGTATAAATCTGGTGTGGTCGTGTTTCCTTATGACGTAAGTTTTGCCAAAAAATGAATTCAACTTATGCTACATTTTGTTACACGTGGGCTTTTAACGTAAATTTGCAGTTGACATGGTTGAGCCTTTAACACAGGTATAACACAAGTTGCTGCAGCGGACAACCACCCGTCGGCTGATAACCCACGATCCCCTCTTCTCTCCTGAGGAAATGTTTCATCCAAGAAAATCGCCCATATGACCATTATCTTAATGGACTCAACACCTCAGGGATAAATGTTAATAGATGCTTATCAAGGTCAACGTTTACGATCTAACTTCTTAGGGAACAGTTATTTCGGGGGCACGTGCCTTGGGTAGTTTCCAGGGGCTAGTGCTCCCGGGGCGTCCTGGGCAGGATTTCCTGGGGAGGCTGTTTAAAATTGGTACAAGATTGTTTCCTTGTTTCGAATGAAAATGAACTTTTTTTTTGTAAAAAGTGCAAAAATCAGCCATTCAAGTATTTTGACTTAATTGAATTATTCTATACCTAGCTAAGACCTATAGTCTACGCATCTAGACCATTGGCTTGTGGTGTTGCAGTTTGTGTAGTGCATGATACCGAGTCTGCTATCAGAGACTGCACTACTTACTGCCTCCGGATAGGAGTCCAATAATGTTTGGACATATCAGGCTCTGCATTTGAACGTATCAGGCTCTGTATTTGGACAAATTATGCACAAATTGACAACCCGATGCCAGGAATGCTTTTGTAAAGAATCGTAAAGACGTTGTCACATATTCTGATTTTGGTATCAAGAATCAAATCAAACTGTCTGGCCTATATTGTTACATTCAAATTGTAGAATGTAAGAAAAATGTAGAAGATAAAAAGAAGGACATTAAACAGGCAGTATGAAAGATGAATAAAGTGTTCCACATACTCTTCATAGCCTAAATATGAGGCTAGTTTATATTAAGAGCAATAATCTAATGTCAAAATTGGTGGAAAATGGACGTCATCTTGAAACGACATAAAATCATAAGAAAAAGGCTTCAATTCTCAGAAATCTTCGTCTTTTTCATATTTGATGTCCCTTTTCACAACTTGAGGCCGTTTCTGAAATATAGTTTAGCAGATGTTTTCAATCTTTTATATTAAAGTCAATTTCTGGAACTTAATGGGAAAAACCCGGTAAAATCGAGAAAAAAAAACACGTCAATTTCTTTTCCAGATTCTGTCCCGTCTGGGCTGCAACAGATCCAACAACATAATCACTCTCCATTTCCAATTAATGCATCTGTCGTGTATCAAGGGAGTATCTTGATACGGTTTCTTAGACTTTCATCTGATTTTCTCAAGAAACATTAAGCATTAGATCAAGCATATGGTGTATGTTCGCCGTGTCTACTCATTCAGATAATCTCATGACGTCGCCTGAATAGCTATTTGGTCACGACTTTGCGTCTCATGTTTGTGATGGCATTTATCAGTCACACTTGCGCGCACCCAGGATTTCAAGACAAGGGTGGAGGGGCTCACCCCCCCCCCCTCCAAGAGCTGACAAACAAGAAAATGATTAATATGTCATCAGCTCGAATTTGGAGTGCACTTAGTATTTTTAGACGCCTTCAGAGGGGCCGAATGGCAGACCCTTTTCTCCTCTAAAACAAGAGTCATTAATTCAAATTGTTCCCCTAAATCGCTAATTTTGCGCCCTTTTCACCTCGAACTCTGGTCCAGGGTAGTGACTCAAATCCACAAAGTCACCCCGATGTGAGCGTCTGTCAGAAATTCATAGTAATGATAATTATTGATGCAATTTATATAGCTCAGGTATCCACTCTGCTGAGTGCTCAAGGCACTTTGTATTGTTATTACCCTAGCTTTAGCCCGGCAGCCACCAGTCATGCCAGTGCACTCGGCATTTCGAGAAATAGATATTCCTACCAGATACCCATTCACCTCACCTGGGTTTAGTGCAGCACGATGTGGATGAATTTCTTGCTGAAGGAAATTAATGCTATTAATGAAATTAGCTACAGCTAATTTTCAAGTCAAGTAGTTAAATAGATGAGACGATTGGCTATCGCTATCGTATGTCGAAAGCGAGTCGAACGAATTAAACATCAGTCATTTCTGCATACAGGGAACACTTTGCAATTGCTCAATTACGGTGGGTATTATATGCGACGGGTGTGTTGATAGAAGCTTGCGATAAATTGCAAATCATTTTAAAATTGAAACATGTATTTTCATTCGCACATGGTTATGTTTAACATACCACTGAAGTAATAAATGTGTAAATTTTCATAATTATTCGTGACAATATGCAACCATGAAAATTATATACAATGTATACGAAGTTGCACTTTCGCACGAATTGTGATATTTGGAAAAGGATCACAATTCAATAGAGTTGCAGAATAGATATTGGAATATTCAATATGTGGGTATCGCGAAAATACATGTACGATTATTTGCTTTAAGGATAAATTCTCGCGGAAGTACATGCATTTTCCAGCTTTTCGCCAGCTCTCTCTATCTCTTCTCTCATCGACTCTCTATTATGCCTCTCTCTCTCTCTCTCTCTCTCTCTCTCTCTCTCTCACTCTCTTTCTCTAGATATACATATCCCCCTCTCTATCTCTCCATCTCATCCTTCCTCTATTACGTCTCTTCACTCTCCGCTATCTTCATAAGATATGAAGTTATTAATGACACTTCCCATACTCATCTCCACCCCCTTCTCTCTCTCTCTCCATCTCGCTCATTTGTTTCTTATCTGTATATCTCCATATATTAATATCTGCATATCTCTCTCTCTCTCCCTCCCTCTCTCTCCCTATCTATCTATCTATCTATCTACCTTTCTTTCTATAGGATGTTGTTGGAAACTTGTGATAATAAATATTGTCTGTAAATCCACTTAATTTTTAAAATTACATGTTCTGTTTCGTTTCGCTAAGAGGTCATAACATAATCCATCGCTTGATTTTGCGGTATAGATGCAAAGTAGATAGGCAAAATTTTAATATTGTTGATGCACTATTAATGCCAGTTATTTTATGCAATTTACTATAGTTCACATAATTTCACCCCTGTTGTGTTAGATTGGAGTTGTACTTTGAGCTTCATTTCTTTAAAACAAATTTAGCTGATTACCAAAGTAATCCAATTTGTACTGGTCAGATTGTCCGCGCTTGACCAATTAGATGAAATAAATGGAACACCGACCAAAAATAGAATTATTCTAATAGATTTGTAGTTGTTGGGGATATTTGATTATGTTAAGTAATGTAATCCACGGTGGCTATACTGTGTAACTATTAAACGTGTCATAACATCCATATTCAGATTTTACAACTCTTATGGAGTCATATTGATAGCAACAATAGAGATTTTTTTATCATCAAAATGAAAATAGTGATCATGATTATAATTATAATATTCATCATTCTCATTACAAAGCCCTATCTTCTACAAATCCATTTAAGATCCCCAAACATTTTACGACCAATTCGGGTAAAACTTCAAAAATCATAAAGAATTCATACATGAATCACAAAGCACTTGTAAACATTTTAATTTATCAAAAGTCTCTTCTCTCTTTTTTTTTTTTTTTTTTGGGGGGGGGGGGGGAGCGGGGAAAATGGTCGTTCTTTTATACATTTATGCATCAAAAAAGAAAAATATTCGGGGATCTTAAATGGATTTTTTCATCCTATTTCAATCACATTACATTAGAGCATTATAAAATGGCGTCCAATTATTGGTTTTAAGAAAAATCGATCCACAATGTTTTAGCTGAAAAACAAAAAATGCATTCAGAGAAAATCTAGACATTTAAGAAAACAAAAAGGAAAGTTTTTGATTGATCATGTTTAACTTCGTGTCGCCGACATACGAAAAGATCAATGGGAACATCAACAATTCACATTTTTACTGGAAACGTCCTCCGACTTTCTCTATTAAAGGAGAATCCTGACTCCACATGAATCATTTCCTCTACACTCTACAAATTTGTCAAAATATTTTTTTTTTCATGAAAATGCAAAATTGAACCATTAATCTTAACAACTAGTTGTGCATATATTATAATGCCCAGTGTTGGGTAAAGTAGTGTTCAACGTATAACAGGACCCTATGGTATATTAACCTTTCTTGAATGGGCTACTACTACTAATGAATATATAAATAAATAATAAATAAATAAGAAAGTGAATTAATAAATACCGTTTTATGAGTGTACGGGAAGTCAGAAAAAGGAGAAGATGGATATAGGGATAAACATAGACATTTAGATATTTTCATGGTCCATTTTCGGAACTGTGCCAGAATTCTTTCAGGATATCTTCGTTGCAATAAGGAAATTAAGTAATAATAAACACAATTTCAATTATAAAATAATACATCTGTACATTTTATGCTTTAATAGTAAAATTTCGATCATTACAATATTTACAATATGAACATTTTAAAACTGAAAATAATACTCAATTAGTGTTTCAATAATTTGCTTATTTCATAGTAATGTTGCTCGCACGACTGTCCCACCTTATCTTTACCCCCCACACACACACACATTCTCTCTCTCGCTCTCTCTCTCACTCCCTCTCGCTCTCTCTCTCTCTATCTCTCTCTTTATCTCTATCTCTCACTCTCTTCCCTCCCCCCCCTCTCTCTCTTTATCTCTCTCTCTCTCTCCCTCCATTCCAGCTGTCGTAGGTAGTAAAACAATTTAAACTCTCCTTGTCTGCGACTAAATCTGGAAGTAAACATATACATGGTGACATAAGATGAAAAGTTTATGTAAGAAATACTATCCAGATATCTTTCAAAACCTTGTTGATTATGAGAAGCTGTCCACACATCTCATCCCAGTGCTGATGAATGAATATAAATACGAGTTACGTGGTCAACTCAGGGAGTACAACGCCATGAACGACGGAAAGGGAAGGTCAAAATTAGAATTACCAAAGCACATTTGTCACTACGCCAGGTTTCTGAGTAGTGAGTGTATGAAAAATACACTTTTGAACAGTCTGTAAAACATTCGTTTAAGAACTTTTGAGGACTTTTTTTTCATATTCATTGATATAACTCATCTCATCAAATGCCATCAACCCCCCCCCCCCCCCCCCCCTCCCCCGTATGGAAATCCTGGATTCGCACATGGCAGCCCCGTCAAAATGTTCATGCTTTTCCTTTTTGAGGTATTTGTAGGCAATGTCATATTCTGCTTATATTCCTATACCTATCCCTCATACTCAACACTCTTTGACAAAATCGTGGTCCGTTCTAGAACACTGAACAGTCCGAGCAAATATCCCGATTAAGCTAACATAATATTAGCTCAAAAAGGCTAATTCCGAAGTCCCGCCGGCTCGAACTTACTTCCAGTTTACACGTAAGTCTATGGGTATTGAAACAACTTGTTATTAGATGAACAGGTAGCACACGGTGGAACGATTTTCTTTTTGGCAGACGAAAATATGAATAGTCTTTCCTCTCGGAGACCCTTTTTCCAGATTGATACACCGTGTGCTAATTGCCTTAAATCTTCACTGTTTGCAAGTGCCTTAACAAGATAGATTTTTTCAATTCGCTCTGAATTTTCATGCTATTCTAACGCAATGCAACGCCGAACGCGCGCGCATACGTACGCGTATGTTCGTTTTTGTTTCTTTTCACTGCTCGTGACAAATCTCCAAGTGAATTTTGTTTCAAATAATATCCATCTTTAATTAACTTTTATGTTGAATAAATAAATCGAAGCGACTTGAGCTTAGAATATATCCAGCGACCGCAACGGCGATTTACGTTTAGTGAAGCTCGAAAATATCCCCAAAGGGCTAACTCAGAATTAGCCAAATAGAGATATTTGCTCGAATTGCTGAAATAGATCTAATTATGAAGAACCGTCGTCCTTGTAACATAAAACATTCATCTTTCAGCATCTCAATCATGGCATTCCTCTAACCCATAACATTATCCATGGAGACAGCTTCCATAGCAACGGTAACAGTATGCTGTATGGCATCATTTTCACCCCTCCTCTTCTTCTTCTTCTTCTGCATTTTCTTCTTCTTGATCATCATCTTCTTCCTTGCCTTCATCTTCTACCCCTCTTCTTCGATTTCTTTTTCTTCTCTCCTATTCCGTTATTTATTGTCTTCTTTCGTGTTCGTCATCATCTTCCTCCCCTTCTCCTTACCCCTCTTCTCCCCTTCCTCTTCCTCCCCCCCCCCCTCCTCCTCCTCATCTTCTTCTTCCTCCTCCTCTTCCTCCGCCCCTCCTCCTCCTTCCCCCCCCCAGCATCCTCCCCTCACCTATTTCTACCCGCGTAGATGAGTTCATATCTTCACCTGCTTGCCAACTTCTGATCATCTGTGTGTAGGTCATCGAGAGATGGCGCTGTTGCGATGACAATTTGTTTTACATCGTCTACATCAATGTAATTTCTGTACGCCTTCTGTCCTAGCAGTGAGAGTTATCTGCTGCTTCAGACGTATAAAGATTAGTGTTGAGGACTTGCAAGCAGAGAGGAAATTCATCCTTCTGCCCCCCCCCCCCCCCCTGCATAATCGTAGGGAAAGTGTTAGCCGCCCTTTTCGACCGCCTTGGATCGACAATAGGGACTTTTAGCAAACAAGACGGGAGGGCCTATCACAACGTTAGCTCTAAGGCCCGTTCCAGAAGGGTGCACCAACACAACGCTACTTCTTCTATGCTAAAGGTCCCCAATGATTTGGCAAAGAAACGCTCATTCTAGCTAAAGGAAGGGCGTAAAATAGAAGTAAACCATGTTGCGCAAATGTGTTCTAAGACAGTAGCACAAAAGTATTTGTTTTGTTTGCTTCTTTGTTTCTTTGCCAGGGGTTTGTCATGAGGGGAACCAAAATCAGTCACTCTCACCTCCTTTTCTTGTAAAAAAATCTAAATACATGCACAAGTTCAAATGTCAACTCATCGAAACGTGACGTCCACAGATTTAGCTTCTTCCCACGCACAAGCCATGATTGGAATAATTTAACTATCGGCTCCTCAACAATCAATTCCTTAGACTCTTTTAAATCAAAATTAAAGAATCAAAATGCCCAGTAAATAGCATCTGTCTTGCTAGGCGCTCTGACCATAATAAACTCAAGAAGTTGGCGGAGTACAGCTAGTCTGCATATGCCGACTCAACCAAGACAAGACAAGACAAGGCACATGTCCAAACCCACCGCAAATGTTTAATCGGGAAAAGGGCATCCTACAAACTTTCTCGTTGGAAGCAAATGACACACGAATCAACTCTGAGTCACATTGAAGTCGTATAGCGTAAGATCAGTCGTAGGATTGTGTACGATTTGAAGCCGATTTGAATTTTAAATTTGGTCCAAAGCTGATTCACGCTTTGGACGTCATTATGTTAAGTAGGCATATTCCTATGAGTTTTAGAAGCAAACAAGTAGATTTGATTTGTAGAAAATGCCCATATTGAGATACTACGATGTACTTCCCAAATCGCATCGATGTCAAGGGTATAGCGTGCTTAAGGTTAATATCAAAGGAGTTTCCACGTCAACATGATGACATGATGTCATATCTGATGGGTAGATAACAAAGTGTGGACAACATTATGGTATCGCAGAACATCTTATTATGGTAAATCGGGAGGGTGTTTCATCAAGATTTGTCGCAGCGACAAGGAGTCATTTTCCGACAGTTCCCATAGCAACTGTCAGCGATAGTGCTTTTCATCCAATCAAAATCAATGAATTTGTCAGCGCTGACTAATTGTCTTTGCGACAAATCTTGATGAAATACCCCCGGATGTATACGATACAAGTTGTCATTGTCATAGTTCAAGGTCGTGCACTAGTCTGCAAGAACAGACCCTTTGGTTTCGTTGTGCACAAACACAGAGAGTGATACAGGGTATACACTGTGTGTCTCATTGTGTGTCTCGTGCTCTCCCCAAACTAGACTGAGTATAGAGCAATGCTGTATGTGTGTGATGTAGTCACACAGTGCATGCCCTGTATCATGCTCTGCACTCACATACCGAAAGTCTCGGGTTTGTGCTCGCAANCAAATACGCTTCATGACGAGTCGTGTGTATGCGATGTCTACACGAGATGTAACCTTTTTTCAGTAGCCTAGGAGTGAAGTTACACTTTAAGACCGAGTTACAGAATAAGGTCGTCACATGCGTCACACTTGCAATGACAAGTGCATGCGCTCATATTGACTGAGACGGAAGAAACTTACGCTTGTAATGTCATGCAATTTGATTTGATGTCTATTCTGCGACGTTGTCAGATCTGGGCCTTTGTATTAAATTAATGAATGCTCTATTGCAGTTCTGGATTATGTTAACTCAAAATAAGGAAATTAAATTGTAGGTTACGGTCCCGGTAAATCAAACCTTCACTCGGAATAATATAATTATTTGTCGTGAACAAACTTCATTATACTGCAGGGGTCGCGGAACGTTTTGAAAAGTGGTTGGGCTGCCACAGCGGGGGCTGTGGATAAGCATTTTTGCACACTCCCATAGGCTTGCACGTATTGTCTGAAAAAAAGGGCAGAGGCTATTTTGCCCCCGCGGTTCCTCGGCCCCTGTATAAATAAGCTTGTCGTTGCCGTACCAGAAATTCGTTATTACACATCTGCCTACGTCACAATAGGAATGTATATGCGTATAAGCACGATTCTGTAACACGTGTTGACACGACTGGAGTCGTGCCAGTGCGCAAACTAGTCGTAAACTGGCGTGAAGTGTTGGCGACCGGGGCGGTGTTTCACAATATCGTTCTTAAAGTTACGCACGACTTTAAGAACGAATGAAGCACGTTGACAAGTGTAATATGCGCAAGATTATCGACCATTCAACACAAGAAATTATACAAGTCGTGCGTAAAGTCGTTCTTGAAGTTGAAGTCTTTCATTACTTGGTGAAACACTGCCTAGGTCGTGTAACATGCTGGATGATGCGTTCAATGCGTGACAGTGTGCCCCTGCCATGACTGTTATGAACTGCCACAAATAGCACACGGCGAGCTAACGAACAGTATACGCACAGTTCACGACTATTACTATTCTCTACAATGATTGTGTCTCTTACACAGTCAATCCAAGTATGACCTGGTGTTGGAGGAGCGCTCATTTTTAAATTTATATAGCGTGCGCTAGTCGGTACGACACCTTCCGAATTGCGCAAACTTGTCGTGCTAATGCGGGAAGTACGTAAACCATGCGCAAGCTATGCTTGAACTTGTCGTGCCATCTTTTGTCAATGTGGACACTAATGGGCACGTATTCGTGAACTATTCGTGGACTTGTCGTGAACCCGGTGTGAATTCGTCGTAAACTTGGCGAATGCAGGAGCAAGACCCCACGAGACTTGTCATGACAAAATCGTAGCCAAAAGTTGTGCAGGTGACAGCCTGGGTTTACGCTTGTAATGCAATATGTTTAAAATTGATGTCTGTTCTGTAATGTTTTCCATGTTTTGAGCTTATGTGCTCTAATCATTTTCTGCACTCCAAATAACTGAACTATTCCTCGGCACACCAAACTTGCATTCGTGAGGATTTAGTTATTTGTCGTGCACACACACATTATTTGTGTATCATTTTATCTGATAAAGTTTGATAAATAATCATATTAAGAGTAAATTATCTATTTCTGTAACAAATAATTTGAACGCAAAACCGCATAAAATACCTAGTAATGCGATTAAAATCTTTGAACACATAATGGGTGACTTCAAGTACGGTGTTTGGTGTTGGTGTTGTTGTTGAGGGAGCAAGATGGTCCGTAAACCGAGCTCCAACATCGTTGTTCATTTTACAGAATTGATACAGAAAACAACGGAAATACGTCAGATCTTGCGAGGTGTACCCCAAACACCGACAGACTTCAAATTTGGTGTTGAGGCTGGTGTTGGTTTTGCTGCAACACCAACACCAGCGTTCAACACCGTACTTGAAGTCACCCAATGTGAAGCCAAAACTGAATCGCAGTACAATTGTTTTGGGAAAATCAATTTCACTTTTCGTTTATTCATAATTCTTATTTCTATTGATGGGCCAGTTTTACTGAATCTCTTCAAATAATATATCCATACAGTAATAACAGATTATACTCTATAACAGAATTTGATACACCGCAATATTGTTATTTGTATCGCATTAATGCACTGGAGTTTGATTTTATTGAGAGATGAATTTCAAATTTATGATAAACATGTTTTGGAGACTGTATTGTAGAATTGTAGAATTTGAAAACATCATGGTTCATACTTAGACAAAAGGGTGCAATAATGAACGGTGTAACACTGGGGCACATTTTAGGGTGCATTATCACATATTTTTCAGAAAGATGCGATATCGCTCCTTTTCCCGAGTGTGGAAGATGTTACACAATATTTCAAAATAGCGGCAGCTTATGGGTTCGAACCCACGCCATGAACAATCGCTTCATTTGAGGGCAGATGATTTACCGATTATTAACAAATTAGAACTGTTGGTAGCCAAGAGTAAATACTTTGACATATTATTACAGAAAATGATTTTCAAGGTTGATAGATCGGGGTCTATGTTTGATGTTTTATAAATCCGTCGATCGGTCGACAACAGCGAGCAGTTCGGTCGGTAAATTGTCCCTTCCAATGAAGCGACCCTTCATGACGGTAAATTGTCCCTTCCAATGAAGCGACCCTTCATGA
>BQKZ01001148.1:37785-49051 GCA_036244855.1 Temnopleurus reevesii | reverse complement strand
CCCCCCTTCTGTTCTCGGCCGTCGATCGCGCTATCGCCGCGAAAATTTGCACCCGAGTAGAGTATCATGTAAACTACAAATTTGCATCATCAGATTTTCGAAAAAAATACACTGTTTATTTTTAATTAATTAATTATGCTAATTTATGCATACAAATGTATTTTGGGCTCTAAATCACAAAATACTGGTGACAGCAAGCTAATTTTTGGTATAGGTATTCCTGGTATCATATAGCATTACCACATAAAAAGATTGCACTGACAAATTTAATTTCTTTTGTTTTTTATTGTTTTTTTTCAATTTCTTATGTATTTTATTGTTTTTGTACCTTTTGTTTTCTATTGTTTTTTTCAGCAAAATTTATTGTAAATATGTTTTGAAGCATAATTATGCTAAAATGAATTGTTTTCAGCCACTGAAAACAAAAATATGAATTTTCATGTGAATTAATTGAAAAAACACAATTCCCATTGACTTTGTACACAAAATCACGTTTTGGAACAGTTTTGAGGCTGACATGCGTGTATAAAATGTTATGTAACGTCGTAACGGTAGGTCCGATTTCCGTAAAAACGGTCAACTTGAAAGAAAAAAGTCAGTGAGCCGCTTTATCTGAAATTTTTCGCGCGGCGAAACAATCGCGAAATTCGTCGAGGGGAGGGGCCTCCGAGGCCCCCCCCCCCCCGGCCTAGTTAGGGTTAAGGCATTCATAATCAAATTTTGTATACTAATCCATTAGACCAAAATTATGAGTGATGAATAATCCAACATGACATCTCACTGCAGATGATGGAGAAGTTGCCAACTCAAGTAGCGATTAAAGAAACTTTGAAGGTTTATAGCTCGTCAACAGATTATCCGATTTTGCTCGGACTTTCACAGCATACTCGAGTCCCATTCGTTCACACGAGAGCACATTGAAGTCTGGGGTGGATTCCAATTTAATTCCAATTTAATTCCATTTTTAATCTAGTGTGTATTATTGAACTATTTTTAATCAGAATGTTTGAGAATAAGCCCAGAGCGTCACGGCTAGCCCACAAAGGGCTGTCCATTTCTGGACAACATGCATTATTGTTATGCATCGGTCTCAGGATAACTGATTTATTTTCTGTAAATTTCTATAAAAAGCGTTGTTTCATCAATATCATCCGTGGTTATTATCTCTCCCGTATGCCCTGATTGTGTAATGCGATTATGAAGATAACGTTTTTATGGAGAAAGGGGCGCTGCAATATTTTTAAAGTAGTATAAAGATGACCATACATAGTTTTGTTCTCTACGCCCTTATAGTATTATATAGACTTGTTATGCGGTCACATACTGCAAATTAAGTTTTAAAAAAGTATGATTATGATGATAATGATGATGTAGAGAAAGTGGTTAAATATCTAAGTATTCTTTTGTTGAGTGAATAATATACACAACGAAAATCAGGTAGGTGCTATGTAACATAAAATACTCATTAATATTGCTTCATTTTACTTCCACCCATGTAAGGGTGTCGATTACATATATCTAATTATCCTTGTTGATTTAAATGAAGAATAACACGAGGATTATATCCTTCATAATAATGTTAAAATGTATGATGTGGTTGTATTATTATATTTGCATGATAGTGCATGATATAAATCAATCGATATTAATTATCGTCAAATGGTATTTCGATTTGATCAAGGAGTGTTTGAACATCCTTGATGATGATGATCCTTTTATAATGGGCACTGTGGTACCTTTTATGTCTATTTATTATACGAGTAAGATTTTAGGCCAGTTTTATTGAGTATTTCTACGTGTAACAAATGCTAATGAGATATTACAGTAGAAGGTGTTCATAGTTTCATCATATTTTGTGCACACGTCTTTATGAAGCGTTCGATAAAAAAAATATTTATTCACCTAATAACAACCTATCGCATTTCAATATATGGAATGAATGTTTGTTGCTCAGTCGGACAAGCTACAATGTTTGTTCTAGTAAGCAAAACTAATGTATGCAAAATGCATTCTGACTGCTGTGAGGTAGTTGTCTATTGACTAAGGAAATCATAGTTTGTCTTCGGGCAAACATGAATAAATTTGACTACATTATGAACACCCTCTATTGCAATATCACGATATCACCATCATGAGGAATGGTTTTTAATTCCCCCAAAATGTCAGATTTCTTTATGATACCCCTGTAAACGGGTGCAATTATCAAGATCTTTATGAATGACAGTCATTTTAATAAATGCCATTGTGCAAACTGATGTAAACGAACTGTGACAATTTGCGTTGACATCTGTCCTTATTTTGTTGTTTTGAGTGGTAAAGTCGTGCCGTTAAGCGAAATTTCTCTCATTTTCTGCACACACACACACACACACACGCACACACCTACACACACACACACACACACACACACACACACACACGCACACGCACACTTGCATCCATTGTCCCGCTTGTTCTTCGTGCTTAGCAGTATATCTTCAGACATTTTCAAAACTTTGCTTCACGATCTAATTCTTAAAAACTACATGAATGTGGTTATATTTTGAGGCTTCAAAAACTTTCAAACAATTACTTAGCTTTGTTTTAAAAATGAACATTAAAATGTTAGAAAACACGAATAAACAAACAAAAGAGTGAATTCCAGCTTTGGAAAATAGTAAAATATTCTTTTACTTCAGAGGTTTTGAGAAACACAATTTGGCCACATTTTCTTCAATATTTGAACAGCTTAGTTTCTACATGACTAGGGCAGAACAACGTCGTGCATGAATAAGCCTTAGACGTTGATCTAACTGGCACATAACAAGTACATGTACAAAAAAGCACTTGGATGACAATTCTGCAAAGGCAGTTGAGTGCGATTTCTCATATTCAAAAACGGCATTTTTTGTTGTGAACGATAAAACCATATACGTCCCGGGATTACATGATTGTCAGAGCATCAGTCATTTTTAAAGAATTAAATTAATGCTTTATTCGATTCCATAGTGGGTCTGAAAAGCTTGATTTTTCGTGGAAAATCCTCCTAAGGGTATTTCCACCCTCAAAAATAAATTCGTTGTTTGATCCAGATTGGGGCGATGAAAATCAGGCCATAATATCATATCACTGTTCTAGTATTTGTCTGTAAAATGAAATTGTCATTTTAACAGAAGCAGAAAAAATTGGTGAGTAAAACAAAAAAGTTTGAAGAAAATCGGACAAGTAATAAAAAAAGTTATGAATATTTTAAGATTTGAAAAAATGGGCAAATCAGTGGAAATTTCCAGAGATGTTGCCAATTTGATGACATCATGGGTGCACAACTAACCTGAATTTTCATTATAAATATGGTGCAAAAATTCCTCATGTTTACAGAAAGCTGCAAAGTTTCTATGAACCTTCAAATAGTGGATCTACATGTCTATCATACCAACCAGATATCCTACGGTTAAAGTTCTAAGAGAATCATATTTTGACGGATAAAGGTAACATTTCATGACATTGATATGAATATAATAAATGGTCAGGTGTGCACCTGTGACGTTATCAGTTGCCAATTTGTCTAAATATACAAACATTCATAACTTTCTCATTAGTTGTCCAATTTTTCTCAAACTTTTTTTTGTTCTGTTCATCTAATTTTTCTGCTCCTGTGGAAAAAATATCATTTTGGGGTAGACTCTTCTTTTAAATCACTAATATGCAGAGATGCTAACCGTTTCATAACACAGTAGCTGAACAAAAATGAGAAAAACAATTTCAACGATAACCATACTCTCTACCATTCACGTAAAAGGAAAGGATGTAGTTTAAAGGCGTGTATCATTCAAATTTGAATATTTACGCCAGAAGAAGAGAGAAAGAGGATCGCCATCTTAACGTCTCCATCCAAAAGACGGTATGTGACCAGGCTTCGAACCCACAGGCAGGAACTAACCCTAGTCTATGTCTGTCCCGAACAGCTTGATTTCAGGCGCACACCACGACGCCTCAGTGTGATGAAAGCCTTGAATTTATATGAAATTACACCTTTATTCCGGAACGGTTGGCATATCTGAATATGCCTTTCTTTCTGACACATCTTGTGAAATATAGAAAATGATCGAAAAATACACCTACAAGTCTAAATCTAACTCTTACATCGTGGAAAGCACTTGTCTTTAAGTACATGAATCTACAAAACGTATGATATGCAAAGTTGAAAAATGAATATAAAAACACTGGAAAATAACGTTAAAATTTTTTTTGTAATACAAAAACACAAACGAAGCACCATGAAACAGTTTCTTTGGCAAGTAAATGCAAAAACGTAACTAAGAAAAAAAAAACTTATTTACAACTTAGTTGACGAAGTAAAATACAAGGTGGTAAAGTTATGGTCATTATTACCATCACGAATACATTGATCTGGGAAACTTTTTTGTCAACCTTTTTTGTCAAACCTCGCTTCGAATTTTCATGCTGCGAATCATCCATCACGTAAAAATATCTCGTCGTAGATAAGATACCGTAAAACAGGATGAAATGGAACCCCGGGTGAAAAGGGACAAAACTTAAACGCAGTTTGGGTAGTAGTATTAACTTTCAATTTTTGTTCATCTTTCTTATAGATCGAAAAGAATATCATAGAACAATGTGCAAATAATGATCTGCCTCATTAGAATTGATTAAGGAATTAAATTTTGTCCCTGTTCACCCTGTGTTCCCATTCGCTCCGAAAAAAAATCTTCTCCTTGTAAATGGTCCCGTACATTCTGGCACAGAAAAATGAAGTATTCCCTTGGACGGGATCACACCCTCTCCTGGTCAATTTGACATATAATTATTCGCCCACTAATATTCTCGCATTCCATCTTTACAATCGATGGGCCAGATTGTTTGACAAGTTCACCTTCCTCCAAAAGTTATTCCCATCACTTTATAATCACCAAATTATGATAAGTTTATATTTTCCTTCCAGATTTTCACACACTTCGTTTTCCAAGTTTTTTTTTTACAACTCGGGACAAATACAAGACAAAAAAACTTATTTTGAAGAAAAAATGTTTGGCACAATATATATAGCAGCTACAATAAAAAAAAAAGGACACCTTTTATCCAAGAATCATTCGTACTTCAAAGGATGATTGGATTTCATGAGCAAATACAGAAGTTACTCGAGAGTACGTTTGCAAAGGTTCCATCGGTCCAGCCGATGGAACCGTTGTTCTAACGTATACTGGGGAGATTCTGAGGCCATCTAGTGGATGGGAATACATTCGACATGAGAGAAATGTTCAATTTTCGTTTACTCTTCATAATATGGTGAACCTTACTTGTCTTCATTCAAGAGCAATATGATCATTTCATTCATTGGTTTATGCGGTACGTGGAGAACGCAGATGTACTTGCCGCCATTTCTGTTTCGGGAGAGTGGCGAAGTAAGTAGCCGTCTATCAAAATAGATCCATCCAGTGCGCAGTTCAAGATCACTTGTTCCGGCTGGCGAATATCAAGCGATGTAGTTCGGCAAATCGACAAATTCGGGATGTTGGTAATAAACTTGGGTCCTATATGCACCAAATTGGTCAGACCCTGATGAAAGCGACCCCAGTCAGCGCTAAAAGACACACTCTTCCAGTGATTACTAAGAGGCAAATAAAATCTTCTTGGTTTTCGGAGGGATAAATGCGGGCGTCCTGCTACACTACCACAAATATCCATATATTTACATAATCTTTTTTCAACAACCGTGTCACTGTGCCGAGACACACACAAAAATAAACTGTAGTACTTTATTGTATGTCTGCCGAATGTCCACCTGATTCATACCAACGATCTAAAATTTAAAAAAAAAATAAAAAAAAAAAACCGTGTGTTTCCATTTCTATGTTTGCACCACAGAGTCGCATTACACATAATTGGTCCATACCTACGAGTCCATCGTTATCTTTTATCCGTGGTCATTGTTGCCGAGATCGCGCCATATTGGTTAGAGCAACATTACTACTGATCTATATGCACGTCGGTCTGTCATATTTTTTACCGGAGTCACTACTAATTTCCTTTTAACCGCAATCGCACCATATTGGTTAGAGCAACATTACCACTGATCCATAAGCACGTCGGCCCGTCATATCTTTTACCGGAGTCACTACTTCCCCTGTTGCCGAGACCGTGCCATATTGGTAAGGGCAACTGCTGCGACGATCTCCTGCCAATACGTCTCTTCGTCATCACCACTGAAATGAAATAAACCATTAATGTCGATTTACAATACCAATTGTGATTCACAGTTTTATCAATCAAATAATAAAGTAGCCTGTACTGATTCCATAAATTCCCATGAATTGGAAATTATGAAAGAGTAATACATGTATTACAACGAACATCGTATAAATACCCATCTCTTATCTGGTTTGGCACATCGTGTATTTGGCAGTTATTCATGGTTGTACGCGATGGTGGCATAAAAAATAAGCTCGCTGATTCAATTTTCGTGAAATAGCTCACAAAGCGATATCGAATCTGTTCATCATTTTGTTGGACGAAATAGATTGCATTTGTCACTTCTATACAGCAACCAATTTGGCTCATCTTGATTTATCTTTTCATTGATCAGTTTGAAGAGAAAAAAAAACAATGAATACTACATCGCTTGATTTGGTCGGTACCCGTGTAGTTACCACTCGGAAATCGTTCTGGTTTTTGGCTACTCGTGAAAAGTAAAAAGGTGGAGCCCAAACCCCACCCCATTATGCTAAAATTTCGGCGCCAACTAAGCGATTTCCCCCAACAATAGATGAAGCCTGGCAGAGACCGATCTGTGACGAGCAAAATTGCCTAAAACTTGGTGCGGACATTGCAAAATTAGTCAGATTACCAAAAACATAAAATAACTTACTCCTTGAACTCCATGTTCTTCGTATCTTTAAGAAGTGATGTCCAATCATCGGAGAAAGACGAAAGCGAGAATTCTGAAATAAAATGAAAGCGATTTATTGACAGGACTAGTCAATTAAAAACAAAACAGGAGAATTAGTGACGTACTTTGTATACGATCTTGAATTTTTCATCCAAGATATGACGATCGTGATAATAGGATTTTCTGACCTGTGACTAGCGGGAAACTTATATAGTTCCTATAGTTATTTAGCTGAAGATGAATGAATGTTATAAATCAACACTTGTTAGTACAGACGCATTACAATCGTGATGTTTTTATTGTTTCATTATTGCCAACGAACTATTGTGCGCAAACTGATTTTTATATAACGTACTGATTGGTAACATTTTAAATTCATTGTTCAGACATGCATAAACTTATGGACAACGTAATTACCGTGATCATAATATCAATGTTTAAACATCAAACTATTGTGAACCTAATATCTATTTTGAACATCGATATCAGGATCACGATAATTTACTGTAGTGCGAACGCCATGGACAATATATCTCACCTTCTGAGCAGTGTCTCTGCCTCTGGCTTCCAGCGCCCAAAGACATTGCCGCTTCTGATGACCCTGATATGACTTCGTACTCATGGGAACCAACCGATCCCTCCACTCGAAACTTGAACCACTCTTGACCAGGGTGCCTTGACCACTCTTGACCAGGCTGTCTTGCCCACTCTTGACCAGACTGTCTTGGCCACTCTTGACCACTCTGTTTCATACGCTCAGGATACGAAGACGGATTGCACGAGGTTTCCGGGATGTGCGGTTGCGAGATGCCGACGTTGCAACCAGCCTCAGTGCGCGATGCGTCTAACTGCATCTTCTGTGCGTGGTTGTACGAATCGTTGAGGTACCGCTGCATGATGCTATGTTTGTATTTGTGCGTGGGTAAGGTTTGCTTGAGGTACGATGGTGGCGGTATGATGTTAGTACTGGTTGGGTGACAGCTTGGAGATGGGATTCGGGTTTCTTGTGTCTGTGGTGAACGAAGTCCTGGATGAATGGAGTTATCTTCGTTATGTCCGAAGTCGCACCGCTTGCTGCACGATGTCGAAACATTTTCGTCATAATTGGCAGTACTGCTGTCATCTGCAATATAGAATATTAAAATATCAAGCAAGAGAAAGTTAAAAAAAACACTCTCATGATGGAATTTACAGCATACAGGGAAGTACTCTTTCAAGCATGCTCACTATATCTTCTTCATCATTCTCCTCCTCCTTCTCCTCCTCCTCCTCCTCCTCCTCCTCCTCCTCATCATCATCATCATTATCATCATCATCATTCACATTATCATCATCATCATTCACATCATCATCATCATCATCATCATCATCATAATCATCATCATCATCATCATAATCATCATCATCCTTATCATCATCATTATCATCATCATCCTTATCATCCTTATTTTCATCATCATCACCATCATCATCATCTTCATCATCATCCTCATCGTCATCATCATCATCCTCATCATCATCACCATCATCCTCATCATCATCATCATCATCATTACCTGAATCGAAGCCATCGAATCCCTCTCCGTCAATGAAGTCATCTCCCGATGTATCACCAGAACTGATGCTCAATCTCTCCGCATTCCCAGTCACGTGACGATTGTACTTATGAATTCGCTGCTCCCAGGTCATCCTCGGATCGTTTACTGTGTTCTTGAGTCGTCTACGTGCGTTAGCGAACCAGTTGGATACCTAGACATAGGAAGGGGATATATTTTCTTTAAAAGTGACCCCTTTGTTAGAATTTCTATAAAAAAGTGGAAAGTAGAAAACGTGGCTTATTGTATTGTGCTGTCGATGCCCGCCATTGACGTTTTTTTTTCGCTTTCATTTTTAATCATAATCATGCGCATATCTCGCATGGAGTGGGTGGGCCGGGTTATATAGAGCTCCGAGAAGGTAGAATGGCGCAAGTATGTTCAAGACTTTTCAAAAAAAACTTTTTCTTTCGAGTCGTCTTGAAGGGGGCGCCCCGAGCTGTCGTATTCTGAATACATCAGTATCCATTCCCTTTTCAGATAAACGTTTAAGCAAAATAAGAGAATTTTTTTTTTATTGTGACAATAACGTTTTCCATTCTATTCGTATTAAAATGCTTCACATTAAGAATTTATTTGATATCTAATTTGAAAAGCAAAATTTCGACTTCCCAAAATCCGTATGGTACATACCAGAGCAGGAGGGGGTTTTTTTTTTCACTGACAATAGCTTGACAAGCAAAAAAAAAGTCCTCACTTCTCAATGATTGTTTTACAAACAAAAGCTGGCTTGACAATCCGAACACAAGAGAAAATGTAATATTTTCGTTTCATGAATATCTGAATTTTTTTCACATAAGATGGTTGCTTGTTGTTCTGGGCAATTCTATCCGTCAATTGCAAAGAGGGCGCCACATCCTCTCGCTGAAAGACGATCTCAAGTATTGTAGCTGAGAAATTGTGAAAATGTTCAAATCCATCTGTCTGACATTTTTTCGTTTTACCCTCATTTGGAGATCATCCCCTATACCCCACTACCATACCCAAACATTTTTAACTGAACATCTTATTGTAAGAGGGGGCCCAAATCCATTCATGAAGAAGCAGTAGAGTCATGGTTTGCAAAACTAATCCCCTCCGGCATTGTCATGGTAACTCTATATTCATGAAATATAATATACACTTTTACATGCATAAATGAATACAAACAATCTTCAAGAGCGAAATAATACAATTTGAAAGCAGAATTATTTTTGCTTATGACTGTTTTCGAAACATCTTTGAAAATGGACCTGGGGACCCTCTATCGATCAAGTATTCATATACACTAAATTGTGCAATTTCCTAATTTTGCCTTACCTGAACCATAGTCATGGTGGATTCCATGGATAAAATCAACTTCTCCTTTCTGTTTGGGTATGGGTAATCTCTGTGATGATACAACCATTGTTTTAGTGGCTTCGTCATGCCTTTCATTGTCTGCCGCTTATGGCGCACTTTCTGTGTGATCGGTGTCGCGTATTTTCTTCTGTCGTAAAGAATAAAAATCAATATGAATNCGAACAGTTACTTCGAAAGTATATTGGAATTATAATTCTTCGGATGGGCTAGCAAAGAAAACTATTTTTCCTCGGGGGCTTCGCCCCTCGGAAAAATAGTATTGCTAGCCCATCCTCAGAAATATAATTCCAATATACTTTCTCAGAGCTCGGGATATTTGAATATTATACATGTCATTATCTTACATTTTCCCCTTTTCTTCTTCTTCTTAATTCTTTTTCTTCTGCTACTTTCTTTCCTCTTAGTCTTTTACATGTAGGCTATCTTTCCCAGACATGTGAGCCAAGATTTGATATAAATTTATAGCACGAAATATTAAATCAATTGATGACTTCACTGTAAATTATGAAGAAAAAAAGTTATAGAATAAACCAGGGTAGTGTTTCATACAGTTGTTCGTAGATGAATGCACGACTCTACGTACGACTGGTGACCATTGCATGCACTCAATGATAAATCCTGTCGCTGCATCGTACCTGAGAATGGTAACCAGACGTTCATAGAGTCATGCGTACATCTACAAACAGCTTCATGACACACATCCCTGTTTATACTCAGCAAATATTCAAATCTACTTGATTGCCTTTAGACTCTTCAAAAGGAATTGATCTTAGCTCTCCATTGTAACAAATACACACCGGCCCTTTAAACCCCCTTTAACCAAACTGCCACAAGATTTTCAGCATCCTTCAACATACGTAAATATCGTCCTTTACAGTGAAAGAGACACGAGCAGAAAAAAAAAGTTCAGGGTTAATGGTAGTCTGCAAGTACAGACCCTAGGCTTTCGGTGTGAGCATGATATAGAGTATGCAATCCTTCACTACATATGACACACTGCATTGCTTTAGTCCAGAGACTCTAGGAAAAGGACAATGCTGTGTATGATGTAGTCACACGATGCATACCTTGTATCACGCTCCGCGCGTGTACACACCGAAAGCCTAGCCTAGCGTCAATGAAGAACACGTCAAACGAGGTGTACTTTGGGGTAGAATGTTCCTTTTATTAACACAACCAAGAAAGGCGATTACATGAGAGCAAGAGGCCTTTTGCGGAAAACGGCCGCACGTTGGCGCTCTCCCTTTTACTAATCCAATACCACTTAATGGCGTGATTGCCTTCCCTTTCCTTTGTCTCTTTCAAATTAACGATTAGGGCGTGTGAAAATAATAACGGAGCGGCTCCCCGAACAGAAATTTTAGCTAGTGATATCTTCTTTTGTTTCACTGTTTCACAGAATACGTAGAAAGGGAAGGCATTACAAACAAACATCAAAACACAT
>BQKZ01001147.1:76640-99330 GCA_036244855.1 Temnopleurus reevesii | reverse complement strand
CACACTTTAGGTTATAACTTTTCCAAAACTTGTTAATTTTTCGTACAATCTTTTGTACAACATGTTCATGATATCATGTTTCTTTTTAAGTAGATTTGAAAACAAAATTTGGCGATACAAATATTCGCTTTTACCAAAACTATACTTGGGCTATAATTTGTTTAGTTAGTTTTTTCATGCATGTGTTATAGTTTTCCCAGTATTTATGATTTGTTATTGTTCATAAGTGTATAGTAATGGTGTGGCAATGTGTATCAAGCTTTAAGCTTATTTTGTCAAACCTCTGCATATTTTCAGTAAAAACCAATATATGTATAGGGAACGCAAGTGCTCATCACTGTGTAATACTTTGTATCTCCATGTGATTGTAACTATGAAATGTGCAGAAATAAATACATGAATTAAAAAAAAGATATTTATTCATCTTCATGCAACCAACAGTTTTTCTGCAGAATTCAGTTTAGCAAAGCTTAATTATGGTTCTATAGCATTAATGCATACACTAATCCAAAAGCTGGAAATAAATTTCATTGAGAAGTGGCATTTGTAATCATGCGGCAAATAAAGTGCAAAAGTACTGAAACACCCCCAAATTTTGACAAAATAGGCCTTCTTAAGTTAGACCTATTTGATGGTCATTAACTAAAGGCTGCAAGGAGAAAATTTATTTCAAATAATAGCCGTTACATCATGATACAGAGCAATTTATAATTCTTGCTTACATGTTATCCCTATATAGCTAAAGACAATATGATAGTGTTTTACAGGAGGATCACTCAATCATAATGTTTATCTAGTATTGCTCTGTGCTTTTTTTGTGAAAATATGTGAGCTGTGCTAGATCTAGCAAAGAATAATACTTGCACTGTACATGTTTCTTTTCTTCCACCCTGCAGAATGGCAGCCACAGTGTTTGTGCAGCCTTTAGATCTGGTGAAGAACCGGATGCAGATGAGCGGTGAGTAAGGACCAGTGTCTATGCCAGGGGGTGTTGCTAGAAAGTTGCAATTGATTCAAAATTGAAATTATTGGGAAGAGCCAATCAAATTCATTATTCGATGTGCGTCTCGTGTGAAGCTTAGACTGAGTGTGAAGGAAAACGTGTATTTCAGTTTGTAGCTGATTTGCAAATTGATTTTCAATCAAGTCTTAATTTTTAGCAACACTCCCAAGGCATCATTCTCATCTTTGTTTTTAAACCAGTTCAAAATTGAAAACCAGTTTTTGGAGGATACCTTAAAATTTGATTTATACTATCCGTTCCCTATGCATTTAATTTCAATGAATTTAAACACAAAGTTGTTTAAGAGATTCACCTTTTCTGGTTTAAAATGTAATGACATTGCCAAGGAATTTGAATGAAACTGATTAATGAAAGTGATCTCGAAAAATTCTGTAAACTTTTAAACCAACTTGAAAGATATACAATCAACTCTGCCTAAGTCAAACTTGTCTAAGGGGGTGTTGCTCAGAGGTTGCAATTGACCGCAAGTTGCAGTTGATCGGAATGTGCCAATCAAAACCATTGTTTCATACGCGTCTGGTTAAATGCGCATGCCTTGCGCGAATGCAAATGCGCGTTACAATTTGCAAAGTTGCAGTCGATTTTGAGCAATACCCCCTAAGTCAAATAATTGCCTAAGTTGAAATGATTTTTTTTTTACCAAATGGCATAAAATTTGTGTTATTTACTTCTTCAAAGTCAAATTTCACTTAAATCAAACAAACTTGTGGTCCCAGGAGATTCGACTTAGGCAGAGTGACCTGTATTTCAAGACCATCATCAAACTATTTTACGCATCTGTGGGCATGGTCATTAATTCAAAGTGATCCTACGTGTTCCAATCCTGAAGTATTTATGGACAGACCAGCGAATCGTGCATTTGCTATGGATGTAGAGCAGTTGGACTCTTGAAATTACTACTCAAATCTACAACCAATAGCCCCAAACAACATTGCATTTCTTTCTCTGCGCTAAATCCTGTTAAGTTCATATTTTATGTTTGTAGGTAGCATACATGTAAGCTCATATAGTATACAAATATATACTGTTACGAGAGGTTCTGGTTAAAACTATGGGCCCGATGTGCCTGCAAAAGTTACTATTTGCTGAGGGGCGCAGACCCGAAGCAAATAGTACTTTTGCAGGCATAGAGGGACCATAGTTTTAATCCAGAACCTTGAATGAACACAGTATATATTTGTTTTATATACTGGATTTGTAAAAATGATAAAATAATGGAGTTCAAACTTACCACTTGATGATCTGTACCATGTGATCATTCAATAAAAATTTGCAACGCGAAACATCCGTTCTGTATAGTAAAAAGTTTACTATATATAAGAAAACTTGCACCTAAATACAGGTATTTAATCAGAATATTCCATTGAAATATCAGTTAAACTGAAAACACTTAGCTAAAATGTGATTTCATGGGTTTTTTTTATCGCACTGGTCTGCCGCTTCTTTCATTTTCATCACAACAACATCAGCTGGCTGGCTCGCACATGCACACTCAGCAGCTCGGCTCCACGCAGCGCAGTGCAATCACAATCACCGAGTCACACACTCAGTTGCTCGGCCCCAAGCAGCGCAACGCAATCACCGAGCCACACACCGGCAGTTGGCCCGCAATTGGGACACAAAACTTCTCGGTTTTCACTCATTTTTAACACCTTGTATCGAATATCAGCTTTATATTATTCCAATTATTTTTTCATCCTGAATATCCTTCTTATAAAAGGATTATCGCACTTTCCCGTAGTTGTATAGCGAATGTGCACTGATATCTCGGTTTCTTCTCACCGCATGCACATTCATTGCACATTTGCCTCCGGCTCGTGTGCATGCAGTGCACATTCGCTATACAATTCAGTGTCATGCAATATTCCTACATGTACCGTATAGTCGAACTCCGTGTGCACAAAGTTCATCGCACAGATTTCATCGCACAGAGTTCATCGCTCGCTATTCCGTAAATAGTACAAAAGACTATTTACGGATTTTATCCGTAAATACATGTAGTTCTTCGATACTAAGATAGTTGGTTTATTTTTAATCATGTGACATTCATTAAACCAATCAATGAACAGAGATAAATGTATCCAGTATATGATTTTATTTGATCATTACACTGGTCAACAGCAAATTTGTTGTCTGTGATTTTTAAGCTGATTTATGGTGAATCTGAGGTGCTGAATCCAAAAATCATATTGGTTTTGCTCAATCAGGTCAAGTTTCCGAGCTATCCCCACATGTTGTTTTTTATGTTTTGTACAATTGAATGCATGTGTGGAGCACTTTTAAAGGGTTTGGTGGGCTAAAATGTCATGGAAAATTGATATTTTTGTTAGAAATGATTATACTAATGTCAATAAATATTCAGGCTCAATATTTTCTGGTAATTATGTTGAAAATCTCTCAGTTTGAAGCTGTGAAACCTTAAAATCCTCAAAAAATTGGATGGGGCAAAGTATAAAGTTATTGGACAAAAACTGAACTGGAAGACCAGCCAAAATACTTATTTTTCAACATAAGAATATGAATTAGATAAACAAAACACAAACAGAATTTGTGAAAATTATGAATTTATAATTGAAAAATTATGAAAATAATAAACACCATTATAGACCAATTGGCAACTTCCGTGACACCTTTTATTACCAGATGTACCATGTTATCATTATCTTTATATTTATGACAATCTATTAATTAAAATGATAAAATCTTATGAAACTAAATTGTTTTAGTACATGAAATATTATTCAGTTTCATGAAAATGGAAATATTAAAATGTTTGTTAAATTTCTTTAAAAATCTGAACATTCTGAGTTTTTTTTTAATTATAGGTATTTATTCTCATCCATGGATAAAGGATAAATGGTGAACGAGCCATTATCTTATCACCAGTGTCACCAAATTTGGATATTTGTATAGTGATTTTGGCATTATTTTCATCACTTTTTATATTATTAAAAATTCTGCATTTTCTCTTTACCTCTCAAATTTTCCTTAAACTTTTTGGGTCTTTTTTACTACATTTATGTTCTGCTGTTCATAAATAAATATTTTGGCTGGTCTTACCCTTTAATTTTGAAAAAATAACCATATGAGTTCCTCATCCGAATTTTTAGAGGATTTTGAGGTTTCATGGCTTCAAACTGAGCCATTTTCAGCAAAATTACCCATTATTATATGACTTTAATATTTCTTCCTATCAGTATAATTATTTCGAACCAAAATATTCACCTGCCATGTCACTTTATTCCATCAAGACCTTCCAAAAGGGATCTACACATGAGTACATGTGAACAAAATGTAAAAAACAACATGTGGGGATAGCTCGAAAACTTGACCTGATTGGACAAAACCGATGTGGTTTTTGGATTCAGCGCATCAGATTCACCCTTAATCAACTAAAAAATCGCAGACAACTTTCAAAAAGTAAAATTTTGTTGACCAGTGTTATTCCTAGGTCCATGAAGGACGTAGCAAACATAGCGGTCATGTCGTTAAGCATTAGGCCTCTGTCTACTAAGAACTATTAAACAGTCCTCTGAATATTTACAGGACTCACTATTTTTCACAGGAGGGACCACAATGCATGATCTTACTGGACGCCTTGGTGTGTTCTGGGGGTGTTTCATCAATATTTGTCGCAGCGACAAGGAGTCATTTTCTGACAGTTCCCATAGCAACTGTCAGCGATAGGGTTTTTCATCCAATCACAATCAAGGAATTCGTCCGCGTTGACTAATTGTCTCTGCGACAAATCTTGATGAAACACCCTCCCGATTTCTGATATTAGAAACCACACACTTTTAATTGTTTTTAACATGGGAGCATGTTTGCTTATTTTGTGTTTGTCTTTTCACAGGTGAGGGAGGCAGTGCCAAAGCTCATAAAACAAGTATCCATGCAATCAAGTCTATCATAAGGGAAGAAGGTGCACTCGGATTGTACAATGGGTCAGTAGATTTATTATTAACACAGTCTAATTTTTTATTTCATGTAACACAAAATATTTCTTTTCTTAGTGTGCTTGAAATTTAGTTTAAGTAACTGCCCAGTGATTTTTTTTTCTCAATTTCCAATGTACAGTATTAAGAATAAACAAGTAAGTAAAAAGTAAAATGTTCAGGGCTTCTTTTTAAAAATCTTAATTTGGGAGTAAATTTTTTTGCCATTATCGCTAACAGAATATATTAGTTGTACAAAAAATGATTGTAAAAATCTGCCTTTTTTATTCAGTTTCATTTGTTGCACTTTCAGGGTTCTTCTCTCTTTATCTCTCTTCCCAACTTATAATAAGTCAGCTGGCTAAGCTACACTACAAATATTAAACTATTTGAGTTTCTTTCTTTCTTTCTCTCTCTCTCTCTGCCCTCTCTCTGTAATGCCTGCACCCACAGGAGGACAGGTCAGAGATTTCATTTCATGAATAGATGTCCTATAAAGTGACAAATAAACAGTGGCATGGCAACTAAGACAATTCCAAAATGTATCCATTAGAGTTTAAACAAATGATTTTTAGAGCTTTTTTCAACCTGTAACACGATCTCTTTTATTTTGTTGGTTTCCTTTTTAATTTCTACCAGTCTCTCAGCTGGATTATTACGACAGGCAACTTACACTACCACAAGGCTAGGCATATATACCACACTGTTCGACATGGCAAGTGGGTAAGTTGTTATACAGTCAAACCTGTCTATAGTGGCCACTCAGGGAAACAGACAAAGTGGCCACTGTAGACAGGATCTATAACACACATTTTCACCTTGAGGGAACCAGTTTTGGTGGCAACTGTAGGCAGGTGGTCACTATCGATAGGCGTCCGCCAAGACTTTTTACAGTATGCAGGGATGCCAATCAGAAGTTATCTTCTCTGTCTAATCTGTTTGAATGTGGGGTAACAAACTCGATAGATGTCATTAGTTATTCAAAACATACCAGCATGCATCCACCTGTCGACCTGGAAGCGTTTTATTTTTGCAACTATTTCCAATAGAAATAAAGATAAATTTGTTGTACAATTTAGCAGATGTGTCACCATGGACAAAAAAATTTGTTTTGGTAAATGGAGTAAATTGATTTTACCGGTTTACTTGAAATTGCCTACTTTCAGTTGGAAGTATTGTTTGAATGTGATTGTTGCTAAAAACGATTCAAGTACTTCTCTGTGAAGTGTTGTGTTGATAGTTTCGTTAAATCCTAAATCATCAATCAATCAATCTATTTCAATTGATGTTACAAAGGTTCCATCATATAGTCCCATCATTGTATGCTACTGTATTCATGAAACCATATATCATTCCATAAACTAGCATATAAAAATGGGTCTGTATAAAATATATGATGGGGGAATGAATGTAGAACACTCCATTTCCAGGAAATAGACTTTGCTTTGAATACATTACCAATCTTTACTGTTCAACTTCTTAAATGCTGATAATCTTTTTGTTTTCCTTTTTCTTTGCAGTGATGATGGAAAGCCTCCTCCATTCTTAATGAAGGCTGGTATAGGTAAGCCACGAAGACTTCTTTTGCAGGAGATGGGTCAGATGAGGGAGGTGGATCTTGATATTAAGATTTCTTTATCCAGACACAATGGAAGGGTTTTGGGCATTTTGTTTTTTGTGTTTTTGCTGCTTTTTCCAAAAGTTTAAAAGAGGAGGATCAAGATTTAGTGTGTGGTATGTATTTGAAATCTAAATGTTACATCGTGGATTTTTGTTCTTCAAATGAGTAACAATTTCTATGTCCTGTTTGTTTTGTATTTTGTGCATATAATGATATCATTGTATAATCAAACACATCCTGCCTACTTATGTCACCGCAAATTAAAAAAAAAAGATCAAGAATATGCATGAGGAATATTCTCGTGTGGCTTCAAGGCCTTCATCAGAGTGAAGAGTGGTGAACATGGCCGTGGTAATGTTTTCTCTCAATCTGATTAGCTGTTTTGTTTTTCAAATTTTAATTTTGGCTCTTGCATATTCCGTAATGAATCGCATTGGGGAGATCGTTCTTTTTCCCATGCTGACCAAACCCTCTGGAACACGCTCCCACCAATCAGAAATTGCACTTCTGCCGATAAATTTAAAAAGTACCTTAATACTTACCTTTTCAATGCTTCTTACTCATAACTCCAACTCAAGCAGCATTCTTTCTACCCTTCTACCTTAAACCTTTCCTCCAACTTTCCTCGACTATTCTCTACTGCGCCTTGAGCATCCAGCAGGATGGATTCAGCGCATTGTAAATCGCATCTATTATTATTTTTTTATTATATCTCTGCATCTTTATATATTGTTCTGCAGGTATGATATCGGGAGCAATAGGGGCCTTTGTAGGGACACCAGCTGAAATCTCACTCATTAGGATGACGTCAGATGGAAGGTATGAATGTATGCGGAGAAAAAGAGAGTCACACTTCTCCCCATGCCTCTCTCATATAACTGTTTTAGAATTTAATATATGTTGTTGCATTTAGAACTGCAATGTGCTTCTACACTCTGTTGCAATGCACATCATGGTAAAACGATTAAGGAAAACCAGTTATTTGCCAATAAAAATACCTTTGCCACCGTTATTGAAATAGCTGAATGTTCTCATTAAGATGCATAAAATGGATCTGAAAACAAGTCTTAGGGGGTGTTGTTCAAACGTTGCAATTGATCGCAAGTTGCAGTTGATCGAAACGTACCAATCAAAGTCATTGTTTCATGCGTGTCTCGTTAAATGCACATACCGTGCGCGAATGAAAATGCGCCTCACAATCTTCAAAGTTGCAGTTGATTTGCGGTTGATTTTGAACAACACCTCCTTGTCTATGGATTCAACATGGGCTGGTAGAAAATCAATGAATCTTTTTTAAATTTATTATGAATGCACTAAATTAAAGCCACAGGATGCTAAGGCTGGTCTGAGCAAAAAGATGAATGAATAATGTTCAGTTAACCTTTGCCTAAGTCGACTTCACATATTAAAATGAAATTGATGCATATTCTCTCCTGGGGCCTACGACTTGACAATCATGCTTTCATGTACATGTACTTTCCTTGATATTATCTTTCTCTGATATATATTATTTATATCTATATTGACCATACATTGTTTCTCTCTGTTTCTGTTGCTTTTGATAACAATGTTGTATATTTCTATATTGAGAATGTGAAAATGAATAAAAATGGAAATGATAATGAATTAAGATGGAATATCCTTAGCCTTTCTGAGTCTGTTTTTTTATCAAGTCCTAACATATTTGATTAATGCAAGGTTGACTGTGTTGTCAAATTTACTCAATATTTGTGTTTTCTTGTATTTATCATACAGACTTCCAGTAGCAGAGAGGAGAGGCTACACAAGTGTGTTCAATGCTTTAGCTAGGATCACAAGAGAAGAAGGTCTCTTCACATTATGGAGGGTAAGATATCTCACACCGATGAGCTGAAATTATAATCGTTTTTATCATTGTGAATAATTTTCTCTCTCGTATATGCAAGTGTGTTCAATGCCTTAGCTAGGATCACAAGAGAAGAAGAGCTCTTCACATTATGGAGGGTAAGATATCTCACACCGATGAGCTGAAATTATAATCGTTTTTATCATTGTGAATAATTTTCTCTCTCGTATATGCAAGTGTGTTCAATGCCTTAGCTAGGATCACAAGAGAAGAAGAGCTCTTCACATTATGGAGGGTATGATAATATCTCACACTGATCAATGGGCTAAGATTAAAAATATTATGATTGGGAATAATTGATGTCAAAGAGTGGAATCAAATTGAGAAACTCTTTAAGAGTTTCATTTGAATGTTTTATGGATGCTTTCATTTATGATTTAGCAATAACTGAGACAACTCTAGATTTCTCCACAGATTCCTCTGAAACTTGTTATCTTTCTTGGTCCATATTGAGGCATTTACATGTAATACTTAATACCATTCTGCCAGATACTGTTTGCTATTTTATTCAGAGCAATATCATTGATTTGTGTGCACACCACATGAAGGTTTGTGAGTAATTGCTCATTTAATTCTGATTTGTTACAGGCCTTTTGAACAAAATGCACATACAATCATGGTTTGTCATTTTCATTAATGATAGAAGTGCAAACTTTTATGTAACAGGGCAAATATCTAACTGTAGTACTATTATTTTAGGTGGAAATGCAAATGCAAGCATATTCTCAGAATATGTACATGTAAGTTGATTGTTCCATGATTAAATCAATACGCCAGCAATCATGAACCAGTAAACATGTTCAGATCAGTAAACCTTTCCCAAGTCAAATTGACACTGAAAAGGTAGCTTTGACTTGGAATAAACCGTACTTATGCAGGGTGAGAACAATACAGTAGAAAGAAATTTGAAAAACTTTGACATAGGCAATTATTCAACTTGTGCACTGTTAGTTTGTCTCTATCTTGCACATATGACATATAACAAACATTAACAACCATTCTTTTTTCTCCTCTTATCTTTCCATAGGGGTGTGGTCCAACAGTTGCCAGGGCGATGGTCGTAAATGCAGCCCAGCTTGCTTCCTATTCACAAGCCAAACAGTTCTTACTTGGAACAGGTATGCTTATGCGTTTTGTTTAAAAAAAAAATCAAGAATGTCATTAAGAAAATGCAATGTCGTAGCTAGAGAGGCTAGGGCAATTGAAATATATGACTCCGTTACTGACTCAAGATATTCTGTTGGCGCAGACCAAATGTCTTTCGATATGGCAATTTTCATAGTACAGAATCAGCATGTAGGAACTACATTACTTGTGAGATTCTGCTCCCCAGCCAATCGATTAATAACATCTAAAAGTGGTCTTTGACTGCATAATCTGAATTGTGCGCTGAGCATAATGCGAAAAACTAAAGCCGACAAGTTGCAGGATGTCCTCAGACGAGACCTCACATGGGCTCTCCAAATTTACCTCAATATCGGGGTTCCTAAAGTTTTAATATCCATAGCTACTGAATCTTATTTTGATCAAACTTAAATAATTTGCAGGAGGCAGGGTTCTCACTGTCAATAATTAGAAACATGACTTTGGAACAGACTCATTTGATATATTCAGGGTTGAAATACGAGATGAAAAATATTATTTCAAAAGAAGGACAAAACAAAAGTTGTGTGGTCATCTGTGGAAATGATGGTTGGTTGAGACATGCATGAATCATCTCCCACTTTTGTATAGAAATATTTTAGGCATATAAAGCAATTACAGAATTCATCAGCCTGTATCATATCCAGTTCTTCATGCTGACATTTCAAATCTTATCATTTAACAATCCTCTTTTCTCCTAATTTTCCTGCTTGTGTAGGTTATTTCCAAGACAATCTCATGTGTCACTTTGGCGCCAGTATGATCAGCGGTCTCGTCACTACCATTGCATCTATGCCTGTTGATATTGCCAAAACAAGGTAAGTCTTCGGACCCCCCCCCCCCCAAAAAAAAAAAAAAAGAAGAAAATGACTTGACCCATTTTCTTTTCTTTTTACTCTACGCTTGAAGATATCATTATAAAATAAACATTTAGGATAAACTTTTAAAAGAAAACCCAATGTGTAATTCCCAATTTTATTTTACTAGGTTCTTATGTTAGCTAGCATGGAAAAGAATGTCCTGAGCAGATATGTAACGCATAAAGCAGTATATATTAGGTCATGTCAACGCTACATATTCTTCCCATTCTCTGATTGATGCTGTGCCTGTAATGTCATTGAATTGTTTGGTAAATTCATAACAGTCATGTATATTGTCACTTTTATTGTATAAGATCATCAATGACTCCTGGATGTTTGTTTGAAATACTGCCATCTGTGGTGGAATATGGAACAGTCTTTCTTTAGTTCCATCCTAATAGGTACTCTGGATTTTTGTCTATACATAACTCAACATTTATAAATGAAGATGTGTTTATTTGGCTAGCTTTCCCATGTTGAATATAGCATGGAAAAGAATGTTCTGAATCAATATTTAAAACTTAAAGCAGTTTATATTTGATTGAGTCATTGAGTCAGCCATGTATATTATTCCAGCTTTTTGTTTTATACTGTAATATTGGTAAATAATTTGTGAAACTCATAGTAATCACACATGTAGTCACTTTTGTTATGATAAGATCCTCAATGATTCCTGGATGTTTGTTTGAAACACTGCCATATGTGGTTGAATATGGAACAGTCTTCAAGTCCACCCAATAGGTACTCTGGATTTTTGTCTATAGAAAACACAAAATTTATAAATGAAGAATATTTGCATTTTTCTACTGTTTTTTTTTTAATACATAAGTATTGAAATCAAAAGAATAATTTATTCAGTGATTATGTCCAATGGAAATGTGCTGAATTACAGTTTTGTCTCCTTTTTTTCTGACAGAATCCAGAACATGAGAATAATAGATGGAAAACCAGAATATAAAGGAGCAATTGTAAGTAATGCATTCAAATGCCCGCTCATTTCGTATTCTATCTATTAGAGATCTGTGCATGTACAAGAACAATTTCCAAAGGCCTTTTTGTACTGTGAGTTATTTTGGATTGATAGCTTTGTGATTGACCCCTCGAGTTTTCATGCCTCATTTTCTTTTCTTTTTTTTTGCATATTATTGAAAAAGATCACACATGAACAGTACTGTCTTTAACAGATCAGTGTTGCATCAAACAAATCATGTGACAAGGTAATAATTAGTGTAACAATAATTAGACCTCAAAATGCATCTCAAAATTCTAATTTCCATGAACCTGACAGATTTTTGTAACCATAACCTTCCTTTTCATTCAATCAAGGATTTTTCCTCAATTTTTTTTTATCAATACCTTTGTTTTTCTTAATGATTTATTACAAAGATGCAAATTTTTATCTAGAGTATTTCTTTAGAAAAATCATGCAATAGTGGATATGAATGTAGAATTATGTTATAACTTTTTTTTCCAACGAGTGTTATTAATGCGGGCTCATTATCACCATCCTTCTCTCCGCTAAGATAGCCCCATTAATTACTTATATTGTCGTTTTAATTATGATATATTGTAGTAGGGGCTGGTTAGGTGTTCTGTAGATGTCAAAATAATTAGTGGTCTTATTCATGTGATGTTGGTGAATGTTGAAGGATTTTACTTGCACCATTGTGATAGGGGATAAAATACAATGATTACCTATAATACAAAGCAATACATACATATACTGCAGTTTTTGTATATCATTAACTGAAACTTAATGTTTGAATTATTTTTATTTTAATTGAATGTGTTGTAAAATAAGGCCAATTTACATAGAAATTAGCATGACACAGCATTTTTAACAGATTAAGCTAATTTTAAATAAAAATGTATGTTAAAGGGCATGCTAGAAACTCTTTGTTTCAATCATGCTACTTGCAATAAATTTCTGAAAAGGGATGGCTGTGAACACTTGAATCCTTAGCCTAACTACATGTAGAGTTAAATTGTAATTCAGATGGGATGTTTATTTATAGTCCTTACAGGACAGTTCCATGAGTTAGACTGTCTTTAGATATGCCCTATCCCTTTTTTGCTATTGTAATTCACACAATATTTGTGCCATAATTATTTATGAATTTTACACTTAGCCTAAAGATTCAGATATGAAAGATGTCGGTCCCTGGTTTGGGGTCAGGATGTCAATACATGTACCTTATGAAATTACCCAACTGATGCACCAGAGCTGTATACTTCATATGATATATACTCATAAATTGCTAGAGATTACTTGTCTGTCTTTTGCAATGCAGTGTGTGCAACTGGGAGATCCTTAAATTGCAAAAAGTATTTACTAGTTTTGCAAAGTCATTGTGAACACGCCCAAGAGATTGGATTGTGGTCATACTTGCAAAATGTGATGATCAGCTTAAAACATGATATAAATAATTTCCGTAAAATTAAGTTGGTCATGGACAATGGTTCCGTATGCCGTGTATTGACCTGTGCGTACACAACAATCACAAGCCGGTTTCGATTTGAATAACATTACAAAGGAGCATTGAATTGGCGTTTGGCTTTTTTTACGGAAATGTATTATATCATGTTCTAGTAAGAAATTAGATTATAGTTACACTTGCAGAATGTGATCACAAGCTCACAAAAACTCCCCAGCAATTTAAGTTATTCAGCAGGGATATTTAGTAAAAAAACGTTTTGTTTCTTTTGCTATATTGTAGGATGTGCTGTCACGTACGATACGCAGCGAGGGTTTCTTCAGCTTGTGGAAGGGCTTCACTCCGTACTACACCCGTCTCGGACCTCACACCGTCCTCACGTTTATCTTCTTAGAGCAGTTCAACAGGATCTACAGAGAAAGAGTCATGAAGTCATAGATTATCCTGCAATGCTCCTGTCTTTTTTACGACCCACACTATCGCTGCTGGAAAGATTAGTCATGGTTTTATAGTCATTTACTTGTATGTCATTGTACGGTCAATCTTGTCTATAGAGACCACCCGAGGGAGTCAGAAAATTGGGTCTTTACCAGAAGGTGGCCTCTATAGACAGATTCATTTACACATAAATTGCTCTCTAGGGAGTCAAGAAAGTTGGTCTTGATGGACAGGTGGTCTTTGTATGCAGCTGGTCGCTAATACAGGTTTTACTGTACTCATTTGGTGTGTAACATCGCAGGCTTGTTTGGAGTGTCAATGTTGGTCACGTTGTCTTTGTGCAACAATATCAGTTACTTTTCCTTTGTGCGTCAAGAATATGACCAATGTGTCAGTTATTCTCAGTGGTTGATCATGAATAAGACGTGTATGTGCATCATATCATACATTTGTAGCAAATTCTAACCCACGTCAGACAAGGGAGTCATTGTTTCTGGGGGTCATACGATGGTTCTTAATAAAGATTTGGCCAAGCCATCAAGAATTTCAATACAAATGCCAGCCATTACAGAATATTCATTGGAACTGAAATTAAAAAGTGTGTAACCGACTGGCTGAAACTAATGTTTTCTCTCGAGAGAAAGCATGACAAAATCAGCCTTTTACGCATTTGTTTACTCGCGATATATATACTGAATTTACGTGAGAATGTATTTTATTAGTATTCTATAATGGTTTGCAGTCCTGTGTAATGAAATTTACTGTATCTGCCAACATTGAGATATTCCTGAATTTATGAAGGTGTGCATTAATGCTTCTTTACAGCACTACTCATCATTCACAGTACATCATGTTTATATATTGCAGAAACTATATGCATAATATGCTCTTGGCACTATGTACTACATTTATTTTAGCTGACTATCATAATGATGTTCACTCTAAACATTGAAATGAATTTGTTTTTACCAGGTGCCTTTGTGAGCAGAAAGCTTTTTGATGTGATGTGGAAAATTTTCTTTTGCTGAAGGAAATGTGTCATCAGTGGGATTGATGTAAACTGATTTAAAATTTATTTATGAAACTCTTAATTTCACAATACTATTTTAGAATTACCTGTAAAACTTTTAAAAAGTAACAGTTTGCTTTGTAAAATGATTGAAGTCTGGTGAATTGTGGGTAGATTGGATGCCAGTCTCTAACCCTCCAAATGACATTTGAATAAAACAGATGCTGCATGATGATACAAAGCAGTGCTGCTATCAATATTAGCTGCATGGCTGCAACTGAACTAGACCATGTCCCGGTGATCTTTCACCAAGAACAATTTTAAGAAATACTGGAGTATGTCAACTCATATGATTCTCAGCCCTTCAACACAATAGTTTTACCAGTCAGTTCTGGAAGTCGTTCTTGAAGTATTGTAGAACTTGATGAAACACTGCCCCCAGGCTGTATATATGTTCCACACCAACCTGTGTGTAGTATATCTGCGAGGTACTGATAAGAAAGGAATATTAAAAGATAAGCTGGTCAGGATTTATATCAATAGGTCTGGATCAACCCACATTTGGTCCCACAATTGTTAATGTGCATGATATGTAATTAAACATTTAGGCATTACATGGGTACGGATGTCGATATTGTATTGTCAGAACACATGTTACTTTTAAGGCATTATATTTATTTTTCCAGGAGGGAATTACTAAGCAATTTAGTGATTTTTATAACAAATTTCACCTATATTTGTCACCTTTTATTTAATTGAAAGACTGGTTATATTTGCAAGATATAGAAGGTAACAGGGCAGATATCTATATAAATTAATTCTTTTTTTTTTCAATATTCTGAATAGATTCTGATAATGGTGAATCACCCGTCAGTCTTATTGTATGGTGCCCTAACAATCTTCATTAGATACTCGAAGCGGATAGTAGTGAATAAGATATTACATTGGTTACTGCAGTAATACGCTCATTATTGTAATAATTACATTAATAATTATTCTTTTTTTTTTCATCTTACCTCGGTACAGAAAGTATATTTAGTTTTAATTGTAGGGAAAATTGAATGGAAGAGTAATCATAACCATTGTTCAATTTAATTATAGTTTCGTCATCTGCATTGCTAAGTAAATCTTACGTACTTTCACTTCTCTCTTAATGCGCCTTGACCACTCCACAGAGTGGATTAGGTGCTATACAAATGGCATTATTATTATTATTATTATTACTAACGCACAAGGGGTAATAGGTTTGAGTTTGGTATTGATATTTTGCATTGATTACTTCTTGGGTTTTTATCATGAAGGTTGAGTGTAGGATACTGTATAAGCCAATATTTTGGGGTACAGATATTTTCGCGATTTCTGACCAGTTTGACACATTGGCGTGCTGTTATTTTCACGTTTTTGAAAGTGTTTGTACACAAATTAATGTACATCATATTGAGTGGAAATTTTCGCGAGGCCATAACCGCGAAAGTAGCGAAAATAAAACCACCGCAAAAATTTCAGCTTATACAGTACTACTTTTGCAAGCTAAACTCTGATATTCCAAGAATTTAGTGTTTTGATAACGAGTATCAATTATTTGTAGGTACGGGTGTTCATCATGCGAGGGTATCGATTTTTTGTTGAAATGAATATTATCGGATGTTTACAGGCAAAAGATTTTTTAGGATGCATGATTAGAGCAAATCAGGCATCCCCACCAATTTTTTTTACATAATCAATGCAAAAGTAGTTTCCTATCTTTAAAGGAATTGTTTAACAATGTCAAATTATCTCAAGATAGATTTTGAGATGAGTTAATACATTAGAAACTGACATCTTGCAGAAGACTAATAGAATGAAATAAACATTTACTACTTCAAAAGTAAAAATAGATGAGGGCCAGAAAGTATGTGGCTTTGGGTCAAAAACAAGAGCATGAATTTGTCATCTAAGCTACCCATAGGTATACGTCTATGCATAATTTTATACCTCAGAGTAGTAGATGTGTGGCTGCGTGTTTACATATTGCCAACGTTTCTTCAGTTTTCATCTTGAAATATGCTTGACCAAATGCTTTGTGGAATTCAATTGATTCCTGTTTTAGGAAAGCGTTTGGCGATCTGAGGCAAGATGCTCGAAATGGTATAAGCTTTCCTTGTCTTGCTAAAGGCCAACTCACACCTTTGTGTTTTTAGCCTGCGTCAGCCCAGCACTTTTTGAAATGAAAACATTCCCTGGACGCAGGTCATACGGAAGACTGATGATAGGCGTACTTTCTTTGAGCGCAACATCAGTCTACCGTTTGATCTGCGTACACTGTGCGTCCAAGGAGCGAGTTTAATTTCTAAAAACGCTGGGCTGATGCAGGTTAAAAACGCAAAGGTGTGAGTCGGCTTTAAGACGACTGAACTTACTGTGCCACCCTTTTAATATAGACATAAATGTTGATACATGCATGGTATGAGGATGGTACAAAAAGTTAAGACATTTTAGAATGAAGAGGATAGCTATGACTGTTTTGTGCAAATAGCCCCTACAAGTAGCATTGGCTGAATATTATTTTTGACATTGCTTTGCAGTTAATTATGGTAACAGCTTTAGCATTTGCTAAAAGAACACATTATATCCAAATGTTTTGTAACAAATTGCTTGCAATCACTAAATTGGCAACTCAAGGCAATCCCAAGACTCTTAAACTAAGGGATTCCTCTGCATAGTGGTTGTGTATTGAAAGGAATCAGTATTCATTTAGTTGAGTAATTAGAAATATTATGTCAAGTAAACTATTAGCCATATTTTTGCAGTTGTAAGATTTCCTTACAATTATATCATGTTTTCAAGGGCTCTCCACATAAGATATAAATAGCCACATGGTGATTAATATGGAAGGTCATTCAAAATTTCTTGGCTGCCATACAGCTATTTATAATATGCTCAAATCTAAATCTGGAAAATTGATATATATATATAAATAAACCAGAGGGCACTTATGGAAGAGTTTCATCGGTACAGTGAAATAATGAAATTGATCAAGTTCTCCAAGAAATTTACCTGTGACATTTCAATGTTTAGGTTTATACCTAATACCTTCCTCAAACTTTCCTGAACTGATGTTGGTTCCCAATTTGCGATTGCTCTGAGTGGCTGATTTAGCGATTACTGATGCGCAGATATAAGACAGTTGTCCTGTAACAGTTCATGTTGGTTGGGTCTTCTTAAGATCACATAGATTACTAAATTCTTTTCTGAGAGTACCGTAGGTCAGCGTTCTTTTCTTCAAATTGTGAATATAGGAAATTATTTTCCCACAATTTGAAGAAAATCATGGCAATGAAAGAATGTCTTCAACCGTGCATTTTCCCAAGGCAAAAGATGGTTCAGGGCCAATTATTGTGATATAAAAATGGTGGTGCATCTTTTTATAAACCTGGAAATACATGAATAACATCTGCATGATCCTATGTTTTCTATGTATTAAAGACTTGAAAAGGGGAATACCCTCCATTCCGGAATTTGGTGCAGCATAATAATATTGTTCTTTCAAGGGACCAAATAAAATTACATTATAAGAAATGTGCCATTTTAGAGACAACATGAATCTGAAATCCATGTTTGAAGAAGGGAAGGCGGCATTCTTTTTACTACAAAGGAGGGTTTGTTATTCCAGGCATGAGGTGGGAGGATAAATCTTTGGAGGTTTCAATTAGATAATAAAAATTGATATTAACATCTCAGTCTGTTGGGCAAGAAATCGGAATGACAATGGTCATACTGGTTTAGCAAAAATGTTAAAAACCTCACAAGGTACATTGTAACATACATGTGTATGAGTATCACAAGTTGGTGTTTTTAATGCATTGAATATGTTGTAATTTTGACTATTTTCTTTAGTTCAGCCGTCCCTTTTTTGTATACATATAAAGTAGTAACTCAATATATCCCTTTCATTTTATGCATTGATGTAAGTTGTTGAATATCTTCAAATTTTAGTGTATGACACCCTCTTCCTAATCAGACAGTTACATATAATGATTATGATGGCATTATCATAATTTTTTTTTTACAACACTGTCTCTTGATGCCGTTGAGTATAGAATATTGCTGTGTTGAAACGTTAAAAAGATCATCATTATCCCAATGTCATCCTATGTGATCAGTATTAAGTGTTATTAGACTGATATGAATATATGATGATTATGAAGATGTTATAACTGTAGTATAACCTATTCTACATGTATGCTTATTGTTATACTTGCAAATGCATGTTTGACATATATTATGCTCGAAAAAAGAAGAATCTATAATTGTAATGTTTGCTCATAGAGATGCCACCTTTTAACGAGTAACCCACTTTCTGAAAGTGTGAAGGGCCAATATTCAGGAGAGGTTTTCAGTGGCTTCTCTGCATCAGTGCATGTGTGTTCTTGGACTATTCCCCAAGGGACAGTTAACATCAGATAACTTTCCCATAGGGTAATTTTCCAGGCCTTTCCAGCTCGGGACATAATAAAACTCGTACTACAGTTGCGTTATCATCAGGGGAATTATACTCTGGGGAAATTTTCCTATGGGATCCATAATTCGTCACACATTAGGTTGAGTTATCCTCGCAGGAATTACAATCTTGGGAAATAGCCCTTGAGTGAATAGACCTCCATGGCAATGGTCTTCCGATCAATTGTCTGCTGTGATTCCATAGAGGTACCTACCTCTATGTGTGATTCTCCTCGGCGGAACTTGTGTCTAGGGGAGCTGTCCCGGGGTCTGTAACATAAAAAGAAATAATATTAATGTTTATAACGTAGTTCTCATATAGTGCATCATACCTTTCAAAAAGGTGTCAGTGCGCTCAAATGAAAGAGTTGTAGAAGAACAAAAGTTATGTTACGATAAATACTAATCATAAATCTATAGCAAAATTTGTGTTACAGGCCCCATATGGTGCATATCTTATGTATATATTTTACTGAATATTCAAGCAACAAAGTTGTGCAGGATCATTTGGGAGTGGCATATCCCAATGAATATAGAAATGTGTGAATTTGTGAAGAATATGACTGCTCAGCAGGATTATTTTTATCCTGCGCTTGATGTGCAAAACAGTCCAAATCTGAATAAACTATGAAACTACTTTTAGAAATTATTGTATGCTTGCTTCACTCTGACTGTCCTTGTCTATCTAATCAAGTTTAGTTTAAAGATATTGGTGTCCGTATCTAATATTCGGTAATCCTAATTTTCTTTTTTAGTTTTTTCCCGATTTTTCCTCGATAAGGATGGTGATGATGTTGATAATGATGATGATGATGATGAAGAAGAAGAAGAAGAAAAAGATGATGATGATGATGATGATGATGATGATGATGCTGATGATGATGATGATGATGATGATGATGATGATGATGATGAAGGAGAAGAAAAGGATGATGTTGATGATGAAAACGATGGTGATGATAATGATAATGCTGATTGTGTTAATAATGGTAACTATACCATGTCCCAAGAAAAATAGTAGTTACCATTATCATCATCATCGCTATCAAGCTATCATTACCAGTATTATGATCATCACCTTCATCATTCTCCTCATCATCACAATCACCATCATTTTCGTCATCATCATCATTATTACCATCTCATATTCGTTGCCTTTATTATGCAACGTGATCGTGAATCAAGATTTAACACGAGACCGGATGACAAATAGATTCAAATGTGGGGCCGATTCTTGCAAACAAGCGTAGTTACGTGGTATTCTTAAAATAATTCTTAGTAATTATTAAACAACAAAATTTGGAATCCAGCTCATATACATTACGTAGTAGTTGTTGTTATGTCGGGAAGCATCTGGCAAGCGCTTTGGTTATCAAGGTTAACATTTGTGCATGGAGTACGCATAAAAATGCACATCTATTTGCAAACCCATCTATTGGTGACGGCTAGTGATCTCCACGCATTGAGGTCGGCAAACTTTGCCACGCCTTAACATAAGAAGTTTCTCCCATTAATGTTGTCCTTCAGCACAGATTTCAATGTTACAAGTATTGTCTATCATCATTGTATTATGAACAAAGGGAAAGGAAACACATGAAGACTCCATTATCGTTTTACAGGAATAAAATCCGCCTAACACACATTTTGCTAGAAATGTCAAGGAGAGATGGAATGATGAAATCGACCTTTATTAATTTTGTTGAACTAAAGCCGCCATTATATTACAATAATATGCTTTTATTTCAAACATACTCTGCATCTACAGGCCTTGTGTGCACTTTATGGTACATGTATTTGTATAGCATAAAAGAACATCTGCTTACACTTTTTCATTTTTGTCTTGCAACAAGCCAATCGTTTCCAAAACATCTAGGAAAAGATCAAAATTAAAAAAAAAAAAGTGTTATTCGAGCAATCCTTATCATGGTCTAATGAATTGCATATGGCTTCAAATTTATCGATAACGGTGAATCTGAGTCGTAACAACAAATACAGTTTTTTATCAATCTGGAAAAAAACTGAGGGTTGAATTCACATTTAAAAGATTGAAGTCGCAAATCTTTTTATCGTCAATAAATCGCTTTATCCCTCGAGATACTCACCTTTTCTAACAACATAACAACAAGGTGCGTCATAGACCGGGCTTTCGCATTCACAATGCGGACGATATCGAGGCCGTTATAACAATAGAAGAACGGACATGGCTGGCTAATTCTTTTCAGTTAACGGCCTCGATAACGTCCGCGTTGTGAATGCGAAAGCCCGGTGTAAAAAGTTCCCTTGACGCTCAAATACGCGAGGCATACGGTGGGCTGACGTTCGGCGTACGCTCCTTGACCAGAAATCGAATGCCGTCAGTCCACCGTCTGATCCGTGTATACTGTGCGCACAGGGAGTGATTTCAATTTTCAAAAACTCTAGGCCGACGCAGGTTAAAAAAACAAAGGTGTGAGTCGGCTTTGAAAAAGAGCCTACCCAAAATAATATTTCTTCAACATGAGCAAAAAACAGTTAGAGAAATATCTCACAACTAATATTAAGAAAGTTATGAATGTTTAGATATTTAGACAAATTGGCAACTGATGAAGTCATAGGTACACAATTGACCATTTATGGCATTTATATCAATATTATAAACTGTTACTTTTTCCTTGAAAATGTCATGTTGATTATATGATATCTTCATGATTGACATCATAGATCCTCTATTTGCATGTTTACATTCATACAAAATTAATACCTTTCAATAAAATTTATGAGTTTTTGCCCATGAATAAAAAGGAAATTCTGGTTAGTTGTGCACCCAAGATGTCCATCAAATTGGCCACATGTCTGAAAATGTTCACTGATTTGCTAATTTTTTCAAATATTTAAAAATTCATAACTTTTATATTGCTTGTCCGATTTCCGTCAAACTCTTTTTTTATATTCTGCTCACCTATTTTTTTCTGCTCCTGTTAAAGATGTCATTTTTAGGTAGACTCTTATTTTAAGACTGACTTGGTGTAACCCTCCCCGGGAGAGCCCCGGAACACTGTGTCAACATGATTCGTTCGTTGCCAATTCAAGCGCCCCGTGTCATTGAGAGAAATGCACGATTACCAATAGTTTGTCAAATCCTGTCACGGCACGGGGTATATACCAATGAAATGACATTCTCTGATATAACTATCTCCAAAGGTCGGCGATTATTTCGTAAAGGAAGTAAGCAATGGTTTGAGTTTGCAGAGTTGATTAACTTGATAGTGGTTGCGTAAGCCCCAGTCACATAGAAGCCCGGAAGCTACGCGATTCACCACGACTATTTGCTCACAGGCAGTTAAATGTGATGTTAATAAATAGTCGCGCTCACTCGTGTTGCTTCCGGGCTGGGCTTCTATGTGCCTGGGGCTTTAGAGATACAAGCGGATCATGTTTCACGCTTCGGTATGGCGTGACTGAGTCGTTTTCTGTTTGGTTAATGAAAACGAAAAATCAAACATTCTATCCTGATCCGAAAGTAAAGAACCTTTGATGAAAAGGTGTTTCAAATTTCCTTATACTTCCCAATGGAATGCATACATCATGCATACTGCGGAAATATAATAATCTCTAATCAATTTTATTATGCCTATGAAACCTTTGATCGATCAAATAAAATCTTTGATTTCGACAATGGATATTTATCAGCAAATACACGATGAAAATAACAATCGCAAATGAAACTTTTCTTTTCAATGGAAATGGCTGAATCATTTGATTAAGAAGAAACGTCATATATTTTATTTACCGTAGTTGAGCATGATAACACCTGCATGAACCAAACGCGCACAGTGGGGAATGGGGAGCTTTGGGGGTGTTGGGGTGCTGACCCCCCCCCCC
>BQKZ01001147.1:64046-76365 GCA_036244855.1 Temnopleurus reevesii | reverse complement strand
AAAAATGCCTTTTGCTATCCTTGTCAAATATGACTATAATTCAGTCATACTAAACAATCATACTTGACTGAAAATATCACTTGGGTTCCAGCTGACTATTCGTCTAGTTACCTTTGACTGGTTCTGTTAACCTTGTATATATCACTTTAAAGTTGTTTGTGTTATTCTTTACATGATTGAATGGAATAGAATGAATGTTTAAGCTTGAATATTGAAATAGTTCATGCACTGATGCAGATTCTACCCAATCTTTTATAACACGTTCATATCTTCTTCAGATAGTGATCAACCCAAATAACCCAATAACCATGATAACTGCAGCGTGTTATATACAGTCAAACCTGTCTATAGTGGCAAATGTGTATAGTGACCACCTGTCTATAGTGGCCACTTAGACTGATTCCCTTCAGGTGAAAATGCATGTTATAGAACCTGTCTATAGTGGCCAATTTTTCTGTCTCTCTTGGGGTGGCCTCTATACACAGGTTTGACTGTAGTTCCAAATATATGTTACATAATATCGACGATGTGGTTAAAGTAAGTGAAAGATTAAACAAATAAATAGTCAGAGAAATTGAACTAATTTTGCAAAAAGAATCTGCCTACAAGATGGAATTGAAATAATGGTCCAAAATGAAAGTCGACCCATTAATCCCCAGTTACTAGACGGAGAGAACGCTTGAAACTGCTTACACAATAAAGGAGAGCTGTGAAGTGAAATGAGGTCAAAATCTCTTTTTTACTTCGTTTCTTTCCCAATCAAGTACGACTTACGAATACCAAAGTATTTGATACAATTATATCCGATTACCTTGTCAGACACTCGTTATATGTTCAAAACAATACAGCGGTGTTTTTAATTAATTTTGGAAGAAAACTTCAAATAGGCAAAGCAATAACATAGAACACAAAAGTCAAGGAGACCGACAAAAACTGTTGTGAGGTTGTTGTCAAATTTTAAAAAACCTGTCATTTATTTCTTTTAATTCGTTCAAATTGTTCATGTTTGCTTAGCGATTCAGCCTCAATAACAATGCACCTTTACACGAAGTACATGTAAAATATTAACAAATAAACAGATGAAATGCGATTCTAATTTATATTGAGTGCCTGCTCTTTAGTACTTCCTATTAAGTAGATGGGAATTAAAAAAAAACAACAACAACAAAGGAAATGCGATTTCGATTTATAATGAGTACTTTCCCCATAGTATACTCAAGATCAAATAGATATAAAATCTTATTTAAATTTATATTGAGTACTTCCCGTTGGCTATTATTCGATATAACGTGCCATGTGACCCAATTGTTTTACACTAACGACAAGAGGGGATGAGGACCTGGGTGGCTGATGTTATGTTTAGTATTATACGGTCATTAGGAATACACAAATATAAAAAGGAAAGTCTATCACGTGCAGGGGAGGGAAAAGATAAAATGGAAGATTAACTCATGTCTAGCACAATCGTTGTTATAAAAAATGGAAATTTATTGATATATAATCAGATCAATCAAGTTGTTCTTATCTTCTTGGTTTTTTTTTTCTTTCTTTTTTTTTGTATACTACAATTTCTGTTCTTCTCAAATTATTTGTATCAAAGGTAATTATGTTGTTCTTACATTCCTTTCTTTAAAAGAAAGGCAAAATCTTGGTTTTTGTTCACACCTTACGTGGAAAATAATCACAAATCTTCGTCAGTTCTGCCAAATCTACAAAATAGATCAAGCTCTGTAAACATGTTTCTCACTGTCTCAACTCATTTGAAATAATTCAACACCGTACCCTGAGCGTCATTTCACCAAATCGTTCTTAAGTTTACGGACAATTTTAAGAAAGACTGGAATATGTTAACGAGTGTATTTTACGCAGAAGATGCCCGATCATTCAAGACAAGAACGGATACCTGTCGCGCGTTTAGTCATTCTCGATGTCTTTCGTAACTTTCATAAACATCGCCCAGGTGACCATTCTACAAAATCATCATGAATTGCAAAATTCAGGTCTATGTCATTTGTCGTGTAGATTACATCACGATATATTCACACAATGTACTTGTTATATACAATATGCATTGTTCTGCAACTGAACGTTGTTTTTTCTCGAATAATTATAGTTTGTAAGATTCTAGGAGAATCTGAGGAGAAGTGAAGAAAAAGGTAGAGAAGAAAAATAATAAGAAGAAAATAATGTTAATGATAATAGTAATAATAATGGTAATAATGATAATAATAATAATGATAATAGTAATAATAATAATAATAATAATAATAATAATAATAATAATACTACTATAATGAAAATAATGATAATAATAATAATAATAATAATAATACAAATATTAATAATAATAATAATAATAATAATAATAATAATAATAATAATAATAATAGGAAGAATGAGACGAAGAGGAAGAAGAAGAAGAAGAAGAAGAAGAAGAAGAAGAAAGAAGGAGGAGGAGGAGGTCGTGGTGGTGGTGGAGGATAAGGATGAGGGGAGGATGGGGAGAAGGATGGAAGAACTAATAGATAAGGAAAAAAGAAAAGGACGAAAGAAGAGGATAACGATAATGATGATGAGGATGATGATGATGATGATGATGATGATGATGATGATGGTGATAGTGATAATAATGATGATGATGATGATGATGAAGAAGATGATGATGATGATGATGATGAAGATGATGATGATGATGATGATGATGATGATGATGGTGATGACGATGATCATGGTGGTGATAATGATGATGATGATGATGATGATGATGATGATGATGATGATGATGATGATGATAATGATGATGATGATGATGATGATGATCCTGACGGAGTTTATTTGGATGACCTCAATAAAAACATATTTTAAATTAATTCTAGACTTTTTAATTCACAATTACTTCGTACATTAATGCACAACTTTATCATAAAATAAAATCATGACGTTTGGGTAAATTATTGATAAATTATGAACTATTAATCTTAATGGGCGTACCTTTGAAGGAATATAACTGTCTTTCAATGCACATAGATATCTCTGATTAGAAAATAGACCCCACTTGAAATTTCATTTTATTACGCCAAGATGATGAATAAATAGAAGACTCAGAACGCCTTGCAATGAATGAGGGCCATCTGTTCGAGAAATCCAAGATTCTGACGAAACATTTTGATTAATGAGGAAAGTTACATCCCGTTCAGACTGTCACTTAGAAACACCTGGGCCCCGCAAAATAAACTCCTCGGTTGTGTTTTATAAAGCTGTTCGTATATCAACCAATGATTTTACGAACGATTGGTGATCTTTTCTCAGGTGTGATCAAGCTCAAGGGTTGTGTGCATAAAGCTTTTCGTAGATCTACATACAACATTACGAAGGACTGGTGACATGTTACTGCACGCAATGTCAGCTCCTGTCGTTGGATTGCTTCCGAGCATGGGTTACTAGTCGTTTGTATAGTGAAGTGCGTAAATAGAAGAATAGCTTTATGAAACGCAACCCTGGTAATCTTGGTTGTAATCTGGTATACACCGCGTGTTCACCAAGGAAAGAATCTTGTTAATTTAAACCCATTTTTTCATCGGGATATCACGCTACTCAGTGCTCTTATCCAAAAGTGTACTTTAGTGTACTTTTTTTTTTTTTACAGCTTTAGAGGGTTCTATTTTACACGTTTCATTCTTTCAAACCCCTCTAAAAAGCACACCCATAAAGTATGTTGCTGTAAAAATATTTTGTTTTTGATCCAAAACTGAGTTAAATTTGATTAAACTAAATTTTGACAGACTTTCAAAAAGTATAATTTTTGTACCTTCTAAAGTAAAACAAGTATGATTATACTACACCATAAAGACGCACAATCGTGGCGTTGGTGGATCAGGCGGACGACCCGTCAAAATGGTGTCCGCAGCACTTGGCCAAGACATAGTGCAATCAAGGTTATTTGCACCTGTAATGAGGGTCTTTCAACCTGAGGGGGGAAGGTTCGAATCCTATCCATGACCCATGACGTTAATTTTATTTAGTAAGAAATGTATCCACGTCGTGATACACTCGACCCAGGTTACGTGAATGCGTACCGGTAGGAAGAAATTCCTTGAATGCTGTGAGTGCCAAATGGTAGCCATGCTATAGTCGGGTAATAATGCAACAGAGTGCTTAGAAACACTTCATATAATTGGTGCTATGCAAATTGTGTTACTATTATTATCATTAATATAAAATATATATGATTATTTTACCGGATGTTCACTGTGGACAGTCTGAATGGGGTATTGGTGCAGCACATTCAAGGAGGGTATACTATTCTGAGAGCAAAGAGAACGCAGAGGTGATTAAAAACTTCTTAACTTAGTCGCCTCTGGCCCACACTTCATCAACTGAGTCCTTCCTACGTAGGTCATTTAGCCAGATCACAGGTTTGAATGTTCTTTAGCGGAAGATACTTCGAGAGGTTGGCATTATCAGTGAGATGGAATGCGGTGTTCAGACGTATTGAGCTTAACTTTGTAACCTGTGTTTCGATTCGTACACCCTAACTTTTCTTGACACTTCGCTAATATATNTTGATCGGGACGTCTGTATGTGATTAAGATTTGCTATTGATATATATTGAAATTGTAATTGCATCTTTTATGAAACAGGCCCCTGAACTGCCAAATGAAATCCGTATTCTTGTACTACTTATCTCCACCCCTCTTCTCCCCCCCCCCCCCCCCCCCCCCTTACGTGCAAATATGAAATATGTAGGTGAATGTCCCACTTCAAAGGAATAAAGATCGTGGCTAATCCATGTTTAGCAGTTTCATGGACGAACAGAGAGCGGGAAATGTTGGGAGATATCGGGAGATGGCGGTAAGCGTTGAAGTCCAAGCTCTTGACTAGGTGACTTTCTGAAGGACATGCGAGCATCGCATTGTTTAGACAAGCCGGTTTGGGATTGCTAGAGAGTTACAAACGAAAACCTAGCGAGAGTTGACTTGAGGGGGAAATGCCATCAAGTTCAATCGGTTGCGATTCATCTTGAAACTTCGCCGAATGAACAATTAGGGAGTATGCTGTCCCTGCTGGGGTCAACCATGTTCATTGTGGGCTCATTCAGTAGAACGTTGACTGCCCAAATGCAAAATAGACTCATTCAAAAGTACATTGTATGTCAATTGCTACGTTCCTTACAAGCAAAAGTAAGGATTCAGGATAATATCGGGGGAGGGTGAAATATGATAAATGTCGATAATAAAACATATATCACTAAAGACATTAAAGTTATCCGGCCGGGATTGCACGTTAATTCAAACTTTTTATGTATCGTAGCACTCCGCAAAGTGAATATATGCGCTACATAAACTGCATCTATTATTATCATTATCATTGAGAAAGGAGCGTAGTAAAATGTATTACAATTTGATCGTGTCCTGTAGGCCTCTTCTATGCTATTTTTGCAAGAAAAGGCATATTGTTGAAACTAATATATCATTGCATAAAATTATTGTATCATGAAAAATAGTGTAAAATGCATTTCTCTCAGTATATATAGTTCGAACAAAAATGATTTTCAAATTCGGTGGGTTTTTCGTACTTCAATTATGCTGACCAGTGACGAAGATCATGCATCCGATAACTGTAATACTTTTTTTTTAGGTGAAAAAGGTATTGACTAAAGCAAAGCTTTAGATTAATGTAACATACCACGAATCATATAATATGTAGGGGTGTTTCTTAAAAGTTGCAATTGATCGCCAGTTGCAGTTGATCGGAACGCACCAATCAAAATCATTGTTTTATGCGCGTCTTGTTAAATGCGCATACCGTGTGCGAATGAAAATGCGCATTACAGTTGACAAAGTTGCAGTTGATTTGCAGTTGACTTTGAGCAACACCCCATTAAAGGTATGGATTAGTAATGGTCAGGATGCAGAAACCGATGTAAAGGCCACCGCACACTGCACGATTTTTAGTCCTAAGACCTTAAGATCTTGGGTATGACGTCACTTTTTAACTGGTCGGAGGCAAAACATCCGACCTTAAGACCGAGGTCTTAAGGTTTTAGCATGTTGAATCTTTTTAAGGTCTCATGCGACCGCTCCCAGCTCAGCAGCTCCATCACACACGCACATCCTCCCACTAGACACACAACAGCATCACTCGAAAATTGTTCATTAAAACATTGATGTTTTGTTATTTCATAATAAATCCATTATGATTAGCTGAAATCATGAATGTAGTTTCTTAATTTTCGATGACACTGTCAAATATGACAAATTTAGAAGGAAAATCCAAGATTTAACGTTAAAATTACGACTTCTCGCGCTGCGTGTTGCGATGGGAAACGAGCGCGTAACTTTTGAGCTATCGATTATTAATGTTAAGATATCGGTATCGGATCTTTAGTCTTAAGGTCTTTGGTCGCGCAGTGTGCGATGTCAGGTCGCAAGGTCTGATCGTAGGTCTTAAGGTCGTACGACTAAAAGTCGTGTAGTGTGCGGTGGCCTTTAATCGAGCTGATTTATGAACAACCTATTTTACATACACACTTTCTACAAAATTAGGAAAAGATTTTTTTTCATATTCTGACGTATATTAGTTTGAAAATGCCATATTATGGAGCGCGTTTTACAAAGCAATTACTTTTTGAAGCGCCATCTGTCCTAAAACTGATCAGTGCATGTAAGGGTAATAATTTCAATCTCTTTATAAACATCATTGTGTGAAATTACACCACATGTACTAAAANCCAATCAAGATCATTGTTTCATGCGCGTCTTGTTAAATGCGCATATCGCGCGCGAATTAAAATGCGCGTTACAGTTTGTAAAGTTGCAGTTGATTTGCAGTTGATTTTGAGCAACACCCCCTTAGTATAGTTTGGACCTACCCATCAAAAGGTAATAGTTGGTGGAAAAACCAACGTATGACCACAATTCGTATAAGATAAATGTGTTTATGACGTAATAATTTTCTTTGTAACTATAGCTTTCCTTGTTTGAACGCAAGTGGTGCCCTAATCATTTTATCTCTAATCTTGCAACGTCGACTTCCGGTAAACATGACACAACATTGCTGGTTTTAAGCTTTGAGCAAACTCCTTCATTTTAATATAATAATAAAGACATTTAATTTTGCTATTTAAGGTCTTTTATTTGGGACACAGGCATTTGTGGGGGGAAATTGAGTCAATCCATACATATTTGCTCATGTAGAAAGTAGTGATAATATCATAAATTTAAGGAGACTTGTGACGATGTTTGTAGTGATGTTTGTGATCAAAATCTACATCGGAAATTCCAAATATGAAATGCATGAGATAAGTATTGCCAAAAGATATCACTTGATCGAGTACTGGCAGTACATACGCGCTAGAGCGAATTAGTGCGGCAGTTAAGCTAAAGGAGTGCATAATAGTCCCTTTTCTTTTCAATGTTGTTCTTTTATTTGGAATAATGTTTAAATGTGGTTTGTGTGTTTGTCTCCAAACTTCAAAAGTGCGTACTTTTCAGTGACGCAGAATAAATGGCAGTTCAAATAGGATATAAAATTAATGAATTTAATAATGAAAACAAAAAAAAAAAACTCATAAGTATCAGAGTGTTTGATAAGCATTCACGTCATAATTGTGCAACCTTTTACCTCATTGATAATTAGGACCGGATGTTTCCTTCAAAATGTCTATTTCAGTACTCAAAGGGTTAGATCCAATACCATATAATATCATTTGGCTATGTGTGAACGCAGTGATCTTCGAGCGTACCTGTTTGTAGGGCCTGCCATCGTGGATGGGGACGTTACTGTCGCATGAACTCGAAAACGTGGAGTGTTTGTTTGTCTATCGAAGCTTTCCAAGATCTATCCATCTGTTACCCCGATGAGAATCACTCTGAAGAAAGGAAAACGAAAAGGACTTTATATGAAATAAGCCATGGATCTAGAAGTCCTGGACTCCAAACAATCATTATTGCTTAGAAATGAGAGACCCACAGACAAGGGAGATCCACAAAAATATAAATGAATGATCGGGACGTCTGTATGTGATTAAGATTTGCTATTGATATATATTGAAATTGTAATTGCATCTTTTATGAAACAGGCCCCTGAACTGCCAAATGAAATCCGTATTCTTGTACTACTTATCTCCACCCCTCTTCTCCCCCCCCCCCCCCCCCCCCCCTTACGTGCAAATATGAAATATGTAGGTGAATGTCCCACTTCAAAGGAATAAAGATCGTGGCTAATCCATGTTTAGCAGTTTCATGGACGAACAGAGAGCGGGAAATGTTGGGAGATATCGGGAGATGGCGGAAAGCGTTGAAGTCCAAGCTCTTGACTAGGTGACTTTCTGAAGGACATGCGAGCATCGCATTGTTTAGACAAGCCGGTTTGGGATTGCTAGAGAGTTACAAACGAAAACCTAGCGAGAGTTGACTTGAGGGGGAAATGCCATCAAGTTCAATCGGTTGCGATTCATCTTGAAACTTCGCCGAATGAACAATTAGGGAGTATGCTGTCCCTGCTGGGGTCAACCATGTTCATTGTGGGCCCATTCAGTAGAACGTTGACTGCCCAAATGCAAAATAGACTCATTCAAAAGTACATGGTATGTCAATTGCTACGTTCCTTACAAGCAAAAGTAAGGATTCAGGATAATATCGGGGGAGGGTGAAATATGATAAATGTCGATAATAAAACATATATCACTAAAGACATTAAAGTTATCCGGCCGGGATTGCACGTTAATTCAAACTTTTTATGTATCGTAGCACTCCGCAAAGTGAATATATGCGCTACATAAACTGCATCTATTATTATCATTATCATTGAGAAAGGAGCGTAGTAAAATGTATTACAATTTGATCGTGTCCTGTAGGCCTCTTATATGCTATTTTTGCAAGAAAAGGCATATTGTTGAAACTAATATATCATTGCATAAAATTATTGTATCATGAAAAATAATGTAAAATGCATTTCTCTCAGTATATATAGTTCGAACAAAAATGATTTTCAAATTCGGTGGGTTTTTCGTACTTCAATTATGCTGACCAGTGACGAAGATCATGCATCCGATAACTACAATAAATATTTTTTTTCTGGTCAAAAAGCACTGAGTAAAGCAAAGATTTAGATTAGTGTAGCATGCCACGAACCAGCTAAGATTTAAAGGTATAGATTATTCATGGTCAGGATGCAGGAACCAATGTAAATCGAGCTGATTTATGAACAACCTATTTTACATACACACTTTCTACAAAATTAGGAAAAGATTTTTTTTTCATATTCTGACGTATATTAGTTTGAAAATGCCATATTATGGAGCGCGTTTTACAAAGCAATTACTTTTTGGAGCGCCATCTGTCCTAAAACTGATCAGTGCATGTAAGGGTAATAATTTCAATCTCTTTATAAACATCATTGTGTGAAATTACACCACATGTACTAAAAAGTTACAAGGACGGAAAAAAAAGGAGAAAGCGAGAGAAATGTAAATGGTGTGTTGGCATTTGTGTGCGTGTGTTTATGTGTGTAAGAGAGAGAGAGAGAGAGAGAAAGAGAAAAGGATGGGGGTGGGATGAGAGAGGGGAGAGAAATAGGAACGTTGAGTATGCCTGTGTTTATATGTATGTGTGTATGTGTGTGAGAGAGAGGGAGTGAGGGAAAATAAATTATATATATGTGTTTATGTCCCTGTATGTGTCTGCGTGTGTGTGTGCGCGCGCGCTTGGTATATCTCTACTTGTTTTTTTTTTAGGAGTGAGTGGATTTATAAGCGTGAAAATACATATCGAGGGAGGTGACATATGGAGAAAGAAAGAACCGGAGGAATACTTACTGGAAGAGGCAGGGAAAATGATGCATTTGGTAAATGAATACAGGAGAACTGTTTAAAGTGAAGAAATGAATGTTAGAAATTGTGTGTGTGTGTATGTGTGTGTGTGTGTGTGTGTGTGTGTGTGTGTGCGTCTATGTGTTAGAGAGAAAGGAAGAGAAAGGGAGATAAAAACAAATGAGATAGAGAGAGAGAGAGAGAGAGAGAGAGAGGGGGGGAGGGAGAAGGGGAGGAAACCAGAAGAGCAAAGCAGATATGAGGAACGGTAAAATTAATTAGGCTACGCCGATTTATCATACCAAATTTCTTTTATGTTACCCCATCTCGTATTTGCATTCATACCGAATGCGCTTAAAGTGATGCAAGTCGAAACCAATAATTCGTTAACATCATCTTCCTTCCCCACCGCGGTGTCTTTCAATATGGAAATCAAGCTTTTGGCAGCAGACAATAACTAGTCAGGCGGTCGTACCACCTTTACAAATCCGCAGACTCTCCGGAGCAAATAAAAGTGTTTCTGACTGAGGTGTGATGCATATATCAAATGGAAAATGACTGCGAGAGAGATTCAAGTTTGAAGACGTTTTGTGACGATTGGAAGCAAATTTCTCTTCCTCATCTTATGCTTTGCTCCCCTCTCTTTCATTGCAATTTTCCCCCAAGGCGCGCGGGATCAGAGTCCGGTGTATCCAAACGCTTCTTACCAATCTTGGCAATCAATTACAGTTTAACCCGCCTCTGGGCGGCAAAACGCTGAATACGAAATTGCTGGACACCGCAATTTTTCATTTCTTCACCGATTTATTATCACTTCGGCGAGAAAGAAAAGTACCACCCCCTTATTTTGAGTCTGACTTACACTTTTACACTGATAGCCTGCGTCTGCCCAGCGTTCATGGCGCTCTGTGAACGCAGACACTCAGCTGACGCTAGTGTGTGCCAACTTTGAGCTCGAGACGAACGGATACAACGTCGATGGAGCGTATTCGCTCCGTATCCCTGCGTTCACGGAGCGTAATGAACGCTTGGCAGATGTTAGCTATAAATTGAAATGTGTGAGTCAGCCTCTACATCAGCGTTGGCGTTGCTCACCATAGATTTCCAATAAACTGTAAATCTACATTGACCATATGATCTGAATCGCATAAGCGCTACCTTTCATTAAATGAAATTTCAATATTGATGACCCCCTCAATGTTATCACTCATTCACAACTATTTACACGTAGAGTGAGAAAATAGCTTGACAGATTGCTTTTAATAGATCCTGTTTATTCGAGAAACTCGTCCGAAGATGTATTGCATCTGATTTAAAATCAATTGAACTGATTTTTACAGTGTTTGTCGTTTGGACAATGCTTTCATTACCAATGTATTTGAAAATCTTTGAAAAACAATTGTGAAGGATGGAATAGAGTGAGTTTCAGGGGCAGATGTGTGGGTTGAGATGGTGGGAGAGAACATACGCAGTGAGTTGGGAAGAACATGCATTCCTGTGTAGGAAGTTGGATAAGTGTGTTGTGTGCATATTTGCTTCATGGTTGGTGTGCGTTTACCTTAAGGTGAACGTGCGTATGTTTGTGTGTGTGTTGTTGTTGTTTTGTAAGTGCGTTTATTTTCAGATGAACACGTTCATGTGTGTTTTCGTGTGTGCTCATATTTTAGATGAACGTGCATATGTAAGTGTGTGTGTGGGTGTGTGTGTGTGTGTGTATGCGCAGGTGTGTGGGAGATACGTTTATGCGTATGATTTTGAGTGCGTTTCGGTCGACGGATACGTGTTTCGATCACCTTACAGATGAGGGCTTTTAATCTGGTACAGAATCTTCGTCAGAAGGAAAAAGTGCTTCCAATAAAAAGATGTTAAATTTAGCGCTAAAATTGGCATAGGAATCCGTTGAAACATTTCTGCTAAACACCATTTCCCACGTGATTCTGATTCTGTATCTTACTGTGTTACTCCATATTATACTTATCTTATACATTCTCTTATGCCTTTCTCTCTATCTACCTTCCTCTCAATTACCCCCCCCCCCCTCCTCTCTCCCCACCCCTCCCATTTAACCCCTCTTTTATATAGAGTGAAATTTGTTTTCGAATAGCGCAGATTAAAACCGAGAATTGCGTTTGTTTTTTAACAAATCTGGGCCTATATCATTCCCTTGTAATGTCCCCACTCGATCTAGGTCAAAACAATTAGGGATACTTAAACATCAACTTGAGGCAAAATGCTACGCGTGTTTGACATGTATCTTGTGGCATTTGATGAGAAGAAATTTAACCCTTATATCTATTTTCTTCTAAAACCGTTTGCTGAATGCGGGAGATAGCGATTATGTGATAATAATCCGATATTCGGTTTCCTACTTAAAAGGTATGTTCCGGAAGAAGGTAACCATGGTAACGATACTAAAACCGTTACAGTAATACTGGTAAATATAAATGGGGGAGTTCAATTAAATTAGCTTTATACACCAGAAACTAGGGGGCTGGGGAGGGGGGGGGG
>BQKZ01001147.1:29309-47035 GCA_036244855.1 Temnopleurus reevesii | reverse complement strand
CGTATTCTAAAATTTTCGTCAAATTGACATGGATTTTTAATATGTAAAAGCTTATGTTTCTAATATTTTCATTTTTAACAAAGTATAAGACTTTAAGCCCCGTTATGGTGGTACATTTTTTTACGAATTCGGCCAAATGAGGGCGCTATAACATAAAAACAAGTATTAATTGTCATGGTTTTTTAATTTCAACGTCTCCATAGTATGTTTACAAACAAAGTTTGTAAGTATGATGCAAATACTAAGGGTTTGGGAAAAAGTATTCCAAGTTGTATGCAATGGTAGGAATTTCAGACATATCACGGACCAGATATGCTGCGATGACGTCATTTTTTCAGACATTCCACTATGGCATACTTCAATGCCCCGTAGAAAAAAATCAAGCACACGAACCTATGTTTTTATTTGCGGTTTCCGATTCCCCATATTCCAAAGTACATTTATGCAAAATTTGGTGAAATTGACATGGACTTCACCTTAACCGGCGAACGTCCTTAAATGTAGGAAACAATACAGTTCGATACATATTAATCTTCACGTATATTTTGCAATTCAATTCATGTTATCATTAATATCGAAATTAGTATACATTAGTATTAAGTATCACTTAAACATTCACAAAAAAGAAATGATACTGGTTCAAATATTTTTGCGAATAAAGCGTGATTGAGAAAATGGTACGTCCATAGAACATTGACATGTTATGTTTATCAATGCCGATTTCCAAACAAATTTAGTAATTCATTTATTACCCCGTGACTCCACGGCCCCTTTTCTTCATGCGTTCAGTTTCAATCAACTACAACATTAATCAAGATGCCTGTTTTAAACTACGAGTACATGGTCTGTTTAGAAAGCAGGTTCCAATTATTCTAGCTTTGATATCAATATCTGCTCATTTCCATCTTTAGCAATTTTCTCAGTAGATTGGAGCCTTGCTCATGTGGTGCATAACATATTAGGCCCATTAATTTTCGAAATATGATACTGTAATAACTCTAGATATGTCTTTGTACGAAAGACCGGTCTCACATTACCGCAAATAACTAATATATCTGCAGATATAATTGCAGGAACATGCTTAGCTCATAATTCATTCGTTTTGCATTCGCTCGACATACGCACATGATTGTAATAGCGCTGTCATTATGCCTTTTTTTCCAGCGTATGCCAGACGTATGAGCGCTTTTGTAAAACGTCGGCGTACGCTTAACTTTTCCTGAACTCTAGGGAAATTATTAGGGTATGCATATCATATATGCTATCATATTCATAACGAGCTGTATCAGGTATTATTGACTTGTTTAGAGCGATCGAACAATGTATTCAAACGATTGTGTAGCGTATCTACGACGTTCACAACTTTTTGGGGGCATATCGACGTTCCAGACGGTGGATGAGCGACGTGTTTAAGAAAACGCTAGCGAACGTCATCATACGTAAAATAAGTAACATGGATACGTTTTCGCTCGTTATGAGCACGCTAAGTCGAATACGTCCGGAAACATTGAGCATGCACACAATTAATTGACGTACATGCCGTCGTATAGCTCATACGATCCAAGTTGGTTAATTATATATATAGATACCCATGGCTCATGTACCGGACATAACTTGTGAACGTATGAGATACGCTAGATATTCGTCTGAATACATTAACAATTCCTTCTAGCAAAAAGTTATTCATGCGTCCAACGCGATATTATGAATACGCTGTGTCCAAAATTAACCGTCTACCGACGATTTTGGTGAATTTGCATACGTCGGGCATACGCTCACTAAAACTTTAATGTGTAATGTATTACAACGTATCAGTAACGTTCTTATAACTTATGTGATCTTACCAGTGATATTACGTCGACATATGTACAAAACCGCTCCCGAAACCCTTGCCTTCTATGACGGGGTTTTCAAAATAATAAAAGCGTGTTTCAACTTATGCAAAACGTACTCACAGCGTATTCAATGATCTCCAATTTCGTCGTACGTAGGGCACCTACTGAAACGTCCTTGTGAGACAGCGACGTCAGCGTTAGATATGAATTTCTGAGCATAAGAATCATAACATAGATTCCTTAATTATGATGTGTTTGTTATGGGCCCCGGTCACATAGGACCGCGGAAGCAACACGATTCACCCCGAATCGTTGTTCTGAGGCAGTCAACTGTGAATTAACAACGAGTCGGGGTGAATCGTGTTGCTTCCGGGGACCTATGTGACCAGTGCTTAAGCGGATGAAGCCTAGGAACGAGAAAAAAAACGAGAAAATACCTCCTGTAGTTTATTTAAAATATACCTTGTGATTTAGAAAGAAACCATGCAGCGAAATGCGATTAAGAACAAATCCAAAGATATTATCTAGCCTGCTGCTTAAAGGAATTTATAGACACAGAGAAAATGCGAGTTCTCCGGACTTTACCGAACGTAATACGAACGTGGCGCCAAACGTACATCGGATCGTGACATGTTGATGCTAAGAAGTCTTGTCGTCATTCGTTGGTGAGCAATCGATGGCCTAACGGATGTACGTACACTTGAAAGGATCCTTTAACATCTGTAAGGCTAGCTCAAAATGATTTACATCTAGTAATCAGATACTTCACAATACATTATTTACGTTCTAAAGCACCTACTTTCATTCTCCAATAGAATTGATACATTCAACAAACCATGTCACCGTCTGTCCCTCCTTGTATGACATTTCCAGATAATGTAGATTGATATGCTCATTGCTATTAAATCACTTATATCTTGTAAAATATTGATATTTTGATACCTCAGTGTGTGACATTTCAATATAAAGGGAAAGGTTTCCTAACCTTTGGACTGTGATCATGTACTGAAAACCAGATCTGGTGTATATATTTGGAATATGAACTTTAAAAGAATAGTCAGCACATCTAAATCTCAACACATGAATAGCAAACAAAAAGTGCATTACCGAATCGGCGGTGTGCTTTTGATGTTGTTTTGGTAGTCGACACAATCGTGGCGTTAAGGTTTCTATTCTATCGAAATACAACTTTTACAGCTTTATTCTAAAACAATGTGGTATGGTGAGGTTAGTTGCATGTTTGAATTATTTTATACGAGGGTCGATGGGCTTTTCGGTCAGACATTCATATATAAAGCTGTTACGAGACCTGATTTGTTTTCCTCGAATGAGGTCAAGCTATTCGTACAAGTTGACCAAAAAAAAACGATTATTTACGATTCCCGGCAATATAGAATAATTCAAATTCAACTAGTGATCTCGAAGTACTTTCTGCAGCAGAAAGTGGTTATTCAAGGTAATAAATGCTCGTGCGTTTAAATGTAATATCATGGAGAGAACACAGACTACACATAGTCAACCGAAAAAGTTAACGAAATACAAAATTTCCATTTGCTCCTTCCTTAGGAGTTGTCAATCTTTCAAACTCTGTCCAAATGGAAATAAACAACGAAACAATTCTATGATGTATTCGTGGATTTATCAAATCCTAATAAGTCAGATGCGTAACTATGATGATGGTGAATTTAGATTAAAAGGTATTTCTCAGGGAAGTTTAGCTTGATTGGTTCAGTTTTAAAAACAGTGAGAGAGAAAATACGTTCATTTGCGGTTGTCTATACGGGCGAACATGATGGCTACTCTTTCTAGTACGGAAATGATTTTGCAAAGTGGGAAGAACGCAAATTCACTTGTGCTAGAAAGATATCCCGGCATGGTTAGCTTTCGAAACAACTGTGAAGACAGGTACTAGTTATGTCAATGGTGTCAACTCCGCTACCATGGCTATGGGAATGTTGAATGTGGTATTCCACATGGTTCATGGTGAGGCCCCTCATCTTCAAACACGATATATTATTTCCGTAAAATTAAATCAAACGCCGATTCAATAGTCCTTTGTAATGATATTCAAATCGGAACCGGCCTGTGATGGTTGTGTCTGCAAAGTTCAAACAATACACGGCGTATGGATCTATTGTCCGTGACCAACTTTACTTTGCCAAATTAGTTTATATTGTGTTTTATTGTCAAGATTTATTTTATCAGTCAAAATACTTTCATTTTCACTGGTTGCTGATCATATTGCACACTTAGGAATAAAGGTGCAAACAAATGTAACATTTGAAGCACCTTTTGTGTGCAATATTACACAATTTTTGTTAAAGATCAAACCACAAAAGACATGATTTTGTTATTGAGTGGGGTGCTCAGAGGATTTGAGCCCGCACCTATCAAAATTTGGGAATGCTTGGTCAATTGTGCCATGCTACTATGCACAAATGACGGCGACTTTAATGATAACCTAATGATAAGGTAACATAGTGTCCACTTTTTCGAGTTTTTCTGCAGACCTTTTTTTGCGATGAACTACAACCTTTATGCACCTTTTCTCTAAGTGTGTTTGTCGTACCATCGACAGGAGCATGATTAGATAAAGTAAGCGTAAATTTGAACCTCCTAAATGATCCGAGCCTCTTGTCTTATTTCCAACCCGTCATCCACATTAATAAATTGCATCCTTGATATAAATATAAAACTCGGTGGATTGGGNATATGAACTTTAAAAGAAAAGTCAGCACATCTAAATCTCAACACATGAATAGCAAACAAAAAGTGCATTACCGAATCGGCGGTGTGCTTTTGATGTCGTTTTGGTAGTCACTACAATCGTGGTCTTTTATCGATGTTCTACATTTGCAGCTTTTATTCTAAAATAATATGGTATGGTGAGGTTCGTTGCATGGTTGAATTATTTTATATACGAGGGTTGGTGGCCTTTTTCGGTCAGACATATGAAGTTGTTACGAAACCTGATTTGTTTTCCTCGATTGAGGTCAAGCAATTCGTACAAGTTGACCAAGAAAATTGATTCTCGGCAATATAGAATACTACAATTTACAAAAGTGAACTCGGAGAAAAGAAAACTTTCCGCAGTAGAAAGGATTATTTACGGCAAAATCGAGCTAGACTTCATCGCGAGTTTACACGTAATATAAGGGAGAGAACCCAGACTTTCAATGAACATAATAAACCGAGAAAGTTGACAAAGTAATTTTCAAACTCTGTCCATTAAGAAATAGAAAACGAATTCATTCTATTGGTTTATTTGTGGATTTATCAAAAACACTCAACTCCGTCGGGTATCATATCCTAATAAATCAGTTCCGTAACAACGTGATTAGGGAAGTTTAACTTGGTTGGTTCATAAATTATTTTAAAAGGAGACAGAAATACATGTACATGCCTTTCTATAGCACAAGTTATTTTTGCGAAGTCTAATATAAAGAACACAAAAATAACTTGTGCAAGAAAGACATCCCGGCATTCCTGTCAGTTGTGTCAAATCTGCTACAGAAATATTGAACATGGCATTCCACAGGGGTTCTTGGTGGGTCCACTTCTCTTTATTGTCTAGATTAATGACATTGTGTATTAGTCAAAGTACTCTCATTGTCTCCTATTGCTGATTATATTGCGTACTTTGGTATAAAGGTGCAAACAAATGCAACATCGGGATCACCTTTTATGTGCAATATTACACCATTTGGTTAAAGATCGAACCAAAAAAGATATGATTGTTCATTAAGTGGGGTGCTCAGAGGATTCGAACCCGCACCTATCAGAATTTGGGAATGCTTGGTCCATCGTGCCACGCTACTATGCATAAATGACGGCGACTTTAATGATAACCTAATGATAAGGTAACATAGTGTCAACTTTTTCGAGTTTTTCTGCAGACCTTTTTTTGCGATGAATTACAATCTTTATGCACATTTTTTCTTTAATAGTGTGTTTGTCGTACCATCGACAAGAGCATGATTAGATAAAGTAAACGTAAATTTGAAGCTCTTAAATGATCCGAACCTTCTGTCTTTTACCCAACCCCTTATCCACATTCATGAATTCCATCCTTGATATAAATATAAAACTCGGTGGATTGGGGAAAAATATCCTGTTATCACATTTTTCATGAATTTGTAATAAAATGCAAAGAATCCAAATCCTCCATCAAAATTTATTGGCATCACTTTAATTTTTCTAGAGGGATTTTAGAGTATAAGGGCTTGTTATTGACGGAAGTAAGGACTGCTGGCCTGTTTAGGAGAAAGATAATTACAAACAGACAGAGAAGTAAACACAAATACAATATGTGTATGTTCTGTATAAACATTATTTACCGTGAAATTTTATATTTTGTGCATTTGCTTGTTTGTATTACTTTCAAAGAACAGCAATGAAGGCATTTCGTACTTCATATCTTTACTACAAATATTTATTACAACAAATTGCCCCTATCTCCCGTTGATTCTTTTCCTACTTCTTGTTTTTAAACTAGTTTATATGTGAATCAAATGCTTTTATAAAATTTTGCAACGGCAAGTCTAACAGGCTTAATTGGCAAATATTTGCATTTATAAATTGAAGATCTAATTATAGTGATCTTGAATCCAGTTTCTCGAATAATTAGTGCGTTGCTTTGCTCGGAATATATGAAAGTCTGCAAAGTCATATTGGAGTGCAGTTCAACTATATTCCAGTTTGGATATTATATTTCATATTTTCTTCAATATAATATAGGCAATTTAACTGGAAATCTCTTCCAATCTATAAGTTGATTAAATGCAATAAAGTAGCCAAAACAGGTGTTGTGTTTAAATTAATAAGTTGAGAGCTTGCCCACGTAATGCATGGCCATGATATTGCCATTCGCTGGGAATATTAATACCTAAAGGGCATGATCTGTAGGATATTGATTTTGTTTCATGAAAGTAATTCCATAAAATGTGTTTAAGTAATTTCAAAGTGTAAGCCATACCAAACCTAAAGAAATTTGCAAAATCAAATAAAAACGGGGCAGTCTAGAAATGTCCCCTGAACGGAAATTCTTCAATTTTAAAATATTGGCTTTCAAACTTCAATGCCATATAGCGTGAAACGTGATTTTAATTTTTGTGATCTGGTGTGAAAAATATTGAGTTTATTCAAAATGCATATACGATGCAGTCTCATTCAATTGAAGGAATGTTAGATACTGGATTATGCTACTTTGTTCAACAAGTGAAAAGGGGGTTTATGTCGATTTTTTTGATGCAGAGGGGTTTCCCCAAATCGTTCCGATAATTCCAGTGCATGCTTTTTTTCTTCATTTTAGCCAATTGGTATGTAAAAGCCGAAGACAAAAAAGTTTATGCAGGATTACAAATAAAAAACTAAATTATTAGGTATAACTGAACCAGATGCTTTCTGTAAGATCTTAATGGAAAGGATGTGTAAGATGGTGCAATTTATTTAGCAATGAGTGATTGGCTACTCTTGGGGTAGTACTTTGAATAATACTTCCGTTATAATTTTATCTTAAGGCGTCATTATTTCTACTCAAATTTTTGTGGGCGTGATTTTCAATATAACAATGTTTATGTTGCCGAGATCCAAATACGGACAGTGGCCTTCGACGTCACCGTTGCAGTCCACTGCGCATGTGCAATTATTCTCCATTGCCAAGGTTTCGTTAAATAAAATAATGATACTGGTTCTCTATGTTATAATCAGTTAAACATTAAAAAGGGGAAAATAGCATAGTGTAAATTTGTATCATCCAAGAAATTTTACAATCATGAAAAAGAGACAACTACTGCGATGCTTCTGGTAAGTGCCGACCTTTAAGCTCTGGTCGCGGGATCCAGAAATTGCGACTTTGACATTTTTCATTACAACGTATCCTGAAAGTTAGATTTGTTTTACTCCATATGGTGTTTAGATTCAATTATCGTCTGTACCTATTTAATGACGACTCATTTTATTGAACGAAATCCGCAGTTGGTTAGTATGCATATTTTGGATAATTTTGATGGTACTGCCTATACACATTAACAATACTTTACTTCACCTGAGAAAATGGAGTATACTGTATCATTTAAAAGACATGTCAACTTTAATGAAATATTATGGATGTCTCCAAAGTTCCTTTACCAATACGAAGCAGATTGACCCCTGATATTATCATTGGAACTCTTATATTCTTGATGCCCGCTGAATATCTGTCTTCAATGGCCTTTGTCGTGAGAAGTAGCCATTCGTTGGCGTTTTACACCTCCTTTAAATCATTGTCCACGCACAGGTATCAGATTAAACAGCTTCTGTTGTTCGCTCATTTGTAGGTTATGTTGTTCTTCGTGAAGTGGTGACCGAATTTCTTCTGCCTTTTGGTGGTGATCTGAATCGCTTAATCAGTCATCTGACTTTCTTTCGTGACCAATTTCCCTCATCACCATGATGCTAGAGCTATTTGGGTATCGGTTTCTATGCCTCGATTCTTCCCCCACTTGCAAAAAGAAGTTTCCTGATTGGTGCATGTCATTACTTTCTTATGTCTTCGAATGTACTGGTACAGTGCAAAAACGATGGTGTTAGATTTAGCAGTCGCCGGAATCTATATATGACCACAACGGAAGAGTGTTAAAATAATACACGTTTGGACTCAAATCAATGTATTAAAAATACCTATGCTTTACGATCTGCTTCACATCGGACGATGTCAAATTCAACTGGGTATCACTATTGAGCTGTAAAAGTTGCATGTGAACCCTATATTTCTTTTTGTATTCATATGTCTAGTTTTATATTTATGCTCTCATCCACTTCATTTTTCGTCATTACACATGCTTTTACACAACACACCAGAGACCGCAGAAACCCTAATTTTGTTCAGATAATTCGCACACGCATAATAATGTGCGTTGCCGCCCCGCGGCCCCCCCCCCCCCCCCTGACAGATATATCAAAAAGCGTGTTGCTGTATCTGCTACACAGACATGTGCGCACACACACGCGGCAATACATACACAAACATTCACACACACACACACACACACACACATACACACACATTTCATGGAAAACTGCTACCATTTCCACTATGATGACTGCAAAAGACCAAACGTATATTCTAACTGTTTCCTTCAAATTTTCGATCTAATGAAGATATGAACTCACTAACAATACATTTAACTTAAAAGTATAAAACATGAGAACAAAATAAAAATCATCAAACGTATGAATATAAAATTTCATTGAAACCTCACTACTATTCACCTGTAACGAATATAAAACCCCAAACTTATACAGTGGCTGTGTCATTGAAACATTCGATCTAGTGAAGATGTGAACCTTCTAACGATGCATGTAACCCAGAAGTAATATGACAGCAAAATAAATCCTATCGAATATATTTACTATCACTTCAGTGTAAAGAGTGTAAAAGACGAAAATTATCATGTGGCTGCTTCCATTCACATATTCGATCGAGTGAAAATGTGAACTTACTAACAATGCATGAATTTCGAGAGAGCGAATCGGGGAGGTGTTTCACCAAGATAATAAAGACTTTACGTTCGACTGGTATCAATCTTTGCAATTAATGCGCGTACTATTATGAATTATACGCACAAGAAGGAATACCAGTCGAACGTAAAGTCGTGCGTAAAGTCGTTCTTATCTTGGTGAAACACCTCCCAGGTATTCCTTCACTCCACCCCCTAATCTTCTTTGCGATCACATCTCAGTTCACGACAACTCTAAAGCTATGAGATTTGCCGCTGACATGTTGGATGGACGCGTGTATAAGTTCCGTAAAAATAAATAGTTTAAGGTATGTTCACACTAGCAAATTTGTGTTTATCTTCGACATGCGTGTACGTTTGAAGTGTCGATTGTGTGTGTTTTGTAAAGTTTCCATATATGTATTTCTGTAGTTGTGAGTTTCAAGGTTACATAAGCATTTCTTAGGCATCTTTTGTTTCCAGCCACCAAACAGGCAGGTTGATGATAGCATGGTGTATGTAGGAACAAGGTTTCGGGAGCTGAAGTTTTGTGGGTCACTTACCTATAGGTTGTTTTCGTGATTTTGGGTATATTAAACAAGGGAGAGTTTCCAAACCAGCAGTGAAATATTCATATATAAAATCTAAAAAAGTAAGCATTATATGACACATCAATCATGTCAATGGTCTTTACAAATAAGTAAACAAAGCAGGTTGGTCGCGGGCGGGAGTGCCTGAAAACAGTTTGCAGCCCCCCCCCCCCTTCTTCCTCAACATCATTCTTAGAAAAGTACATTTTTAAGTGTGTGAAACGTTTTTATTTTGTTTATCTTTTTTGGCAACGTTTTATGGCTAAGACCTTACATAAACTCTCCATCCTGACAAGTTAGTCATTAGGAAAATTGATCATCTCCATTATAAGTCCATATCACAAAACGATCAGTCGGCCATTGGATTTGGAAGTGTTTCTATCGGAGCTTGAAACGATTTATTTTCGTTTCGTTGTATTGGATATTAACACATATTCGTCCATAATATTGATATTAAAATTTCGTAAATTAACTGAAATGAATTTTAGGGGAATGCTAAGGCACCCGAATAATCCCAAATCCTTTTCCTTTGCGTCATATCCATCAATATTTGGACGCAATTTTGTTTGTCCAACTATAAATACAAAAATTTTCATAAAATGGGATATTAAATGACCCTTCGTAATGCTAAAGTATTTAACCGTCTATCATTATGAATTCAGTATGCTGTCTTTCTCGACAGGAACGGTTGCATAATTGTAGAATTTGGAGTCATTTTGGAAATCGTTCTAATCATAAATGACCTAATCACCCTGTCAATTCTCAACCTGAAGGTGATGAAATATAATCCCATGGATACCTCTGCCTGTCCAGCGATCCACACTCAAAGGGCAGATCGGTGATAATTTTGAGATGAGGGTGAAATCCTTTAAAGAAAAAGGCTTGCAGAGTGGTACTAACGGAGTTGCAACAATTGAGGGAAATTCGGGATATCTCTTGTCATTGAAAGTCACGAAAAAGTCAGGTAATTTGGAAAAGAATATTGTCGAAATCGATGAAAAGGTCATTTAATTGCATATATGTCTTGTCTATGGCAGCTTTCTATGTTGTATGGTCTTGCAACTTACATAACATACTTTGTGGCTGTGAGGGGAGGTGGAGGCCATTAGAAGCTGTGTTATTTTGGAAACTACGATGCGAGAAATGACGTCATGGAAAGAAAAAAAAGGAATTAATAAGTTTATGAAAAATCACTGATTTCCGTTTTCAAATTTCTCTTGGAATCCTGACTAAAATAGTTTGAAAGAATATTAATATAAATGTCATAAGCCTAATACAATGACGAAATAGCTCCGAATGTCACTAATGCTGTAACATTCAAACCCGGTGCAGTTTTTGAGCTTCAAAAAAAAGGGGGGGGGGGAATGTAGCCACAGTCCACCCCTTTTTACGCCACTGCCTAGAACGTTGCCGCTTTCAAAAACAGATTGGTTAGATGAATAAATAAATGCCTCAATGATGAGTACTGTACACAACCTTTGAGACCTAACAAATTGGGATCCAATTCGGCTGGAAATTGAGAGGGTAATTCGCAGCTTCTACATCTATTACATTGGCACATGATATTTACGTAGGCCGGGAGTTTAAAGACTGACTTGTCCAATTTGAACAACGATTGATCTTTCGGTTACGGTTAAATCTTTAAACCCGCAGCGTGGTTAGCTGTAAGTGCGATTCATTAATTGGATAGATTTCTTTTGCTTTTGTCGCCTGTGGATTTCCGCACTATTCGACCCTGAAGAAAATGTTCAAATAAAAAGGATGTGATACAGGAGAATTATTGTAAAAAAAGGAACATTGATTGACACAGGCCTACCCTTAACTATCTTGTCTTGCTGATCAATAAGTCTTTTTAGACTTTACCGGGCCCGTTCGATTGCGGCAAGTCCATTTTTAGATAAGTTTGCAGCTTTTCCTCAGGGTCTTAAAACATTCATATTTATTATCGGTAAAACGTCCCAGTCATAGACTTACCGGAATGTTTATCTGATAACAAAATGGAGAACGGATACCTGATGTTGGATAAAAAAAACCCGCCAACATGGTCGAGGGGTAGCACTATGATTAAGGCAATGAAATGCCGCCCTTCCGATGAAATCAACGTGGTCTTGGGTTCATATCCAAGCCGGGCCATGCTTTTATTAGCCCTCGACTATCTATTTCATTCAAACCTATTTTAATCGTCATATGGGTTTCTCATCTCTTCTCGGAACTTAAAGAAGGCCCCTTGGTAGATAAATGTTATCATTGAAAGGGCCACTCTGTATAAAGCCGACCTGAATAGAAAACTTCGTTTTCTTCATTATCTTAAAGCTTTTGCTCAGTCCTTTTCAGGACTTTTCTGAAACTTTTCAGGACTACATACGCCACATAGTGCAACCACAAACCTTATTCATTCATTAAAATGGCACGATTCCCGACGTAAGTTCATTTACAAGTCTTATAAATCTCTTTCTCAGCTGCTTATAACGACAATTCATTTCCGTTTCATACTTTGAGCTGATGCAGTATTAATTACAAATTCAGTCACACCCCTGAGCGGGATATAAAATAGAAGCTACAGATTAGGATATAAGGGAACAATAGGGAATAGGAATATTTAACGTCTGGAGCTTTAATTCCAAATGATGAATACATTTTCAACGGCACCCATAAAAACGTATCTATATTTCCCTTGGTGATACGTATATCACATCGAATAATCTGTGAAAAATGGCTCAGTTTTCGTGATAATCATTCGGGACGTGAAATGAAATCACCCAACATCAAGATAGTTCATCATCGAATGGTATTTCTGAATGAATATAATTCGATATATTCGAGATCGGTCGTTTAAAGGTATATATTAGTAGTTGTCATGATGCAGAAATAGGCGTTAAACGAGCAAATGTATTTGCAAATTTCATTACAAGCATAATGAACATTGGGAGAATACTTTGAAAATGCGAATCAACTGTTATTCCTACGGAACGCTAGCAGACTCGGCTGCCAATGGAACCGTGGTGATATCAATGGAACTTCCAGTAGTATTTATGTGGATTATGAATTAAAGAAAATGATACACAGCATTATTCTTATTACGAGATAATTATATCATTTCTGGGTCGATGTTATTCGAACAAATTTTAAGCACACTCTAATTCGTTGTTGAAAAATTGCATTATGCGAATAATTTTTTTTTTTACTGCAGCTCACAAATGAATTAAATATCTAAAGCGTTATCTCTTCCAAAAATTAATCCAAACATTTATGAAATTAGGAAGAGATATCAACATCGTCGTGTTGTTAGTAACAATATAGGGGGGTGACTTGTTAAGTCCTCATTCCGTGTGTTGGGGAAACTATCCCTTTGTGCTTCAAACTCTTTCCCCCTTTTTCTAATCTCCATATTACCATTCTCCATGTTTTCTCTTTTCTCACATTATTTCCATCCTTCAATTTCCCCTGCATTTATCTCATGGCAAGCGCATTCTATCCCCTGCCATTCATCCTCGCGCTTAGCCCCCCCCCCCCTTCCTCCCAAAAAAAGCATTCTGTTTAACTTCATACTATGTTATGAAATAAAACGTGATGGGGCAAGTGAAAACTTTACAGTAATATCATTTTTCTAATGTTTGAATGTGATTCTATAATTCAATTGAAACATTTCAAGTGGGCAAATATCAATGTTGAGGACTTGAATAAAATGCTTTGCATTAATTTGTCAAACCGCCTTTAGGTAAAAGCATGTTAACCCAGATTTAATAAAAGACGGAGAAGTTGAGAGTGGGAGCTTGGAAGTAATGTGAACCCACGATTATCCATGCCAGGATTAATCATTTTAATGCATATCTTCCCAAAGTGTTAAGATGAGTCTAACCCTCTTGTGACGTCTTAACACACTTGTTTCTTGTGTTAACTAATTGTCTTAAAGTAAATAAGCCCGTGTCATGCAATCAATGTATTGTGAGTATCAAAGACGACGCAAGGCGCCATATCCATTACCGCCTATTAAAAAGGGAAATTTTTAAATCACTCATCCTTTTAAAGTCAGTTTCCAAATGTGCAATGTGAAAATTGATATCTTTTTCATCCATGTTATAACTCAATTTCAGTGTTTTTCTTAGGTCATGCATAGTGCAACATGTGGAATAGCGTGAAATGGTTTGAATATTGAAAGTTTCTGTTTTGATTTTGCTGCTCGTCTCCTGACTTACTAACAATTATGACTATATCACCAATGTTTCGTTTCTTACCATGGCTACCAGCTGCAAAAATAATGATTTTTTTTTATTCTACTTCTTGTATACCATGCAAATTACTCTCTTTCCCCTGAATCTTAATGATGCTCTATTTTGAAATATCAACTTACACGCAATATCCGTCCATCTCTGCTATTACCTCGAACTAAACAAGTATGGGGCCGTGCTTTTTTAATTATAGGATGAAACTTTTGAAATCAAGTATCTTCCCAATTACCTGATTACGATAAATCTCATCGACAGAATCCTTCAAGTGCCCCTGGAACGCACGTTTGTTCTCTCCTGACTAATTATTGTATTTTTTTTATTTCACTGTTCAGGAGATTTCCGAATTCTCAAATTATGTTTATTACTTTCTGTTTTCTTGATGTGTTCACTACTATGTTTGTTTGTATGTCTTTGTTTTGATAAGGGCCTTGGAGTGCCGTTAGATGGGCTTGTGAATGGAACATAATTATGACTAGCAAACACTGTTCTTTTAATTGTTATTATTAACATTATCATAATTTTTGCTGTTGTTGTCATTTTATCGTTATTATTGTTATTATCATTATTATTAATATTACTACTACTATCATTATTATTATTATTATTATTGTTATTATTAGTAGAAGTATTATTGTTATCATTCTTATATGTTAACACTTATATTTTATTCAGTGATTTAATCCTTAACATTCGGATTTATTCATCGAGACAATCATGACAAGTAATGTGTCAATCTTGCTTAAAAGAAATGAGGGTAATTTATGCCTCAATCCAACTTTTCATGGTCCATTGAGGGTGTTAAGAATCCGTTGCCACCATCCTGGAATCGATATATCTCCTGTTGACGGAACCATGCTCAATCTTCTAGCCTTGTAAACTGGTATAGGTAGCTCGTGACTGACCTCCCATGGGTTATTAGTGGTGTTTTATCAATGTATAATGTATACGGCTTTCTATCTGATCCCATCACATTCATGAAGTTCCATGTGTGGCTCAGTGGCAGAGTGTCTGCCCCATGAACAAAAGGTCGTGGGTTCGATCTTCGGCCGAGTCATACCAAAGATTTATAAAAAAAAAAAAATAATAAAAAAAAATGGGATCATCTGCCTTCTTGCCAGGCGCTCGGCATTTAAGAAAGGAGAAATGTAATACTAACTTTATGTTATGCAGGGCCTGCTGGAAGAGCAGCTGGCTTACAGCTGAATGTGGCTACCTTGGGTAAATAAGATATATTATCACTGTTATGGTTATTATTATTATCGACTTATGATCGATCTTTCCCAAACAGAAGCTGAGCTTTAGTAGAAACCTCAGCCACAATGGCGCCGAGACCCTGCAGGAGATTTGTACCTCAATGGTGCAGCGTCTGCCCCGTGACCGGAAGGTCGTGGGTCCTAACCCCGGTCAAGTTATTAAAAATATTTTTGAGAAGTGGTACCTTGTTGCTAGGCGCTTAGATTTAATCATGGAAATAGTAGTACTAGCTTTGTTAAAAAGGCCACTCTGGAAGACCAGCTTGAATTTCACAGATGGTGACTTTGCATTCTGTAGAGCTGCAGCAGCTGATCCAAAACTGTGGAACAGATTTCAAGAGGAAATTAAAATCTCCATATGTTGTCTTTATTTGAAAGCATGTTGAGAACTCACAGTTTCGAAGTATTCGAATCAGTTATAAACCATTTTTTGCTGTAACAAGTCCCTACATTACAGCACATATATGAACACATATGCATATATAATGATTATATACTAAAGAAATAAGCTAGTTATCATTATTTGTTCTAACGCAATACCAGGCACTGGGTGGTGTTGTTTATGGGAAAAAATGTCAGTCCGTTTTCTTACACTGTTTGCTCCGAATCAAAACCTCAATAAAAAAAAAGTATTAATGAAACAACGCCCGGGTTGCAACAAGTAGGGGAAAAAGGTGTTCTTTCGGATTCTTGAAGATGTCCATCGATCAAGTCCTTAGGGACATCTGGTTATCTGATCATCTACACCTCTTGAATCAAGACCGCTTAATTGCTGCCTCGGTTACATCTTGGTGTTTAGAGCCAACGCAACGTGTGCCAAACAATAATTAGCGATTTTTCGAGACTGACGGACGGAGACTTGTGGATAGTAGAAAACGAGTACGCATCAGATGTGCGCAATAAATGATGCGCAAATCAACTGGATGTGCACTAGTTTTTCTAAAGTCCGCAACCCTCCGCCCACTGATAAAAAGAACCCCTAGTATATTGAGTTAAGTTGACTCACGTGCTCAGAACAATGACATTTGCAGAATATGCATGCTCGAGTTGCTTTCGACACACGCACATGCTCGCGTAAAGCAATCGTGTCTCGTGCGTGTAGCTACCGTCAAATGAATTCAATCATCGTCAATCAATGCGCGTCGGATATTGGGTTTTCGATATTGTAAGACGATGGTTTTTGTACGGTGGAAAATAGTGCACATCTGATGTATGCATCTAAAAATGCGCAGATTAGTTGCGCACTTGCCATGTAATGCGCAGATCAAGTTCACGCTCGTTTTCGACCGTCCACAGTCAACCGTCCACCAAGTTCGAAAACCCACTATTAACGAAAATATGGGACAGGAACTTTACTTGGGGTCATAACAAGGTGTTTCACGATGCTCTTGCCGTCTGTTCTAGATCGACCGGAAGATCGATGGAAGGGTTTAAAGAGGGCGAGCACATCTGCTTCTATAATTGGCGCTGCGGGTAAAAATAGGGACTGTCCAACACGTGTGTTCTCTGTAATCGGCAACGAAGCAAGTGTCAAACGTTACCGTATATTTAAGGACCTGCAATCAGGCATGGAGTTACCATCTAGATTCTAGAAAGTGACGAAAGGGAGCATGTTTCATACCTCTTGAGGAACAGGAGTCGTAGATGTATTCACTAAAAGCTTACACTGTATATGCGCGTGAAGAATATTCTGGTGGCAAAAGGGCTGATGTCCATGTTAAGGAATTTTTAGAAGAACTTGTTTCTCTGTGCAATTTTTTATACGCGTCTGTGGAAAACTCAATGCTGGAATTGGCATATTTCCTATTACTGGTTGTTATGGATACAGAAAACACGATATAAACTATTTTAAACAAATTAAGTCGAACGCAAATTCAATGAACCTTTGTAATACTACTCGAATCGGAACCGGCTTGCGATTGTTTACACGGCGTACGGTTCTATTGCGGCCCACTGAACTTTTCGGAAATAGTTTATTTCGTGTTAAAAATTGGTTTTTAATGTACACAGTATAAATAAATAATGAGATTATATGAATCAATGACTCAAATCTGTTGGAAATGGACATAACTCTTTTTGCAAGTGATCACTTCTTTCGCGTGATCGCATTCTAAATGTTCAAGATATCACAATATTTCTTCTGAGATTTATAATGCAAGAGTCTTTTGTTGACTATAATCCCCTTAATGGTGGATTATATCAATGAACCTAAAATTATGCACGGTGACTTGCGATAGATAATCGATGAGAGAATGTATACAAGAGAACTTAGCATCAAAACAAATGTAATGGAATATGATGAAATATCGTTTCGTACCTAAAAGCTATTGCTCGATAAATA